>JANZXR010003227.1:0-17148 GCA_027575705.1 Erythroxylum echinodendron
GCTCCCTTATCTTAGGATATGTGTCGGAATGACCTACGGGCGTCCCGATGCGTACCCTAGGGTAATGGGGGGTTACACTAAGAATCAGATCATTTTGACTTCTAAATCATGAGATATAGACCAAATATCACAAGCTGCTCCAAAACAGGGGCAACATCAGGTTACCATTTTCAATCCCAATTTCCAATGTCATAAAGCCATAATTAAGTCATAGTATCTTCTAGAGATATTTATTTCTATGTCTTAGGTTTCATATACAATTGAAAGCAATCAATTTGTAGGTATGTAGGTTGGGTTATGACCCAAAAAATGTTATTGGTTCAACAAACCCTAGACAGAATTCCACTATACTATACTCTCTTTTCATATTCAACCAATTCTATAAAAGATAACACAAAAATAACGCCAAAGCATCATCCTAGAAACCATTCCACATCCAAATGAATCTTTCTACACATCAAAATATACAAAGATATAGAAACTAACTAAGTGAAGTCCCAAACCTCAAAGTAGTTCTTCTAATGCTTTTCCTTCCCTTCTTTTTTGGCTTTGCTTGAATCACCAAATGAAAAATAATGGGATGAAGAGTGTGAAATGAAGAGGAGAAAAATCTGAAGTTAAGCCATCAAAGAGTCGTTCATCTTCCCTCTCTATATGTCTTTTCATGAATTTTTTAGTCTTAGACACATGTTTCAATCCCATTGGACCATATGTCACAATCTTATTAGATCATGTGTTACAATCCCATTGGACCATCTGTTATAATTCCATTAGACCATGTGTTAAAATTCTATTGGACCATGTGATAAAATTCTATTAGACCATGTGTTAAAATTCTATTGGACACACATTATTTAATCTTATTGGTAACACATGCCTTAATCTAATAGGTCCATAAGTTGACTTTAGGAAAATTGCACATTAGTCCTTCTTCTTCCTTTAATTACCTCATCGACCTATGATCTTATCAATTAATTTCATTCTGCTATTTATTAATTTTCTAATGGCATAAATTTCATACAAATTGGTTTATTATATTTGATCTTATCAGTTAATTTCATTCCACTATTTATTAATTTTCTAATGGCATAAATTTCATACAATTTGGTTAATTATATTTGAAGTTATAACCCAAAAACTATAGGTTGTTCAAAAACAAGGACAACATCCAAAACTCAATTCAAACCAGAATTCAAAACTCTTAAAGGCAAAATCAGATTTTGGTTCCTTTGTAGAAGTTTTATACCTATGTCTCTAGTTTAATCTCGAGTTGGAATTATTTAATTTAGAGGTCTACAAGCTAAGATATGGCCAAATTATAGAAGTCTATTCAGTGGAACCTATCTATTCAGTAAGGTACACATCTTAAATAAACTAATTTCGTTCTTATCATGCAAGATGAACACAAAAATACATCCAATTTAATCCAAAACACCCCATTTTATTATGGAATACTTATTTTATCAATTCCCCTCACATCACATTCATAAATCCAAGAAAACATATCAAAAATTACCATAAATATTTAACATCTAAATATGTATATCTATGCTGTATTTCACATATAAATATGTATATCTATGCTGAAGTGAACAAATTATCCATTTACCCATATCTTTTACATTAAGTACCATTATATCTCTCAATATACTTAAATGTACTTAATTCATTATTTTCACTTCTTAATACACCTTGGACATGCTATAATACTTCTAGGGCATATGTTAGGGCATTATCAGATGTTTCTATTCTCTTATAGATAGTAGATATGGAAAGATCCCGTGAAGTTGTTAAAGGGGAGTCAGCTAATAGTGTGAACCAAAGGGGAGTGCATGATAGAATTTTATCAATATACCAACTAGCCTATGATATATATATGACTAGCCCATTGGGCCATAGTGTATATACAAATAGATTGTATAGAGATTGATCTATATGATACATGGGAAACAATTTGTTACTGATATGATAAAACTTCCCTTCCATAAATTTTCTTTGATATTGGGCATGGATCGGTTGTCCAAATACCAAGTTATAGTTTATTGTGGATTGAAAATAGTTGTGCTCAAAGATTATGATGGTTTAGAAATAGCGGTGCATGGTATTCGGTCAAGCCCTTTGACTAATGTAATATCAACTATGTAAGCAAGATGACTTCTTAGAAAAGGTTGTGAGGTGTATTTAGGATTTAGTGATTAATTCAAAAAGGGAGAAGGTGAACTTACCAAACATACTGGTAGTAAATGAGTTTCTTGACATATTTTCAAAAGAGATATTGAGTTTGCCACCCAAGAGGGAAGTAGAATTGCCTATTGAAATTGTACCTAATACTGCTCCTATTTTAAGGGCACCTTATAGAATGGCTCCTACAGAGTTAAAAGAGTTGAAGTCTTAGTTACAGGAACTTTTGGATAAGGGTTTTATCTAGCCCAGTTAGTCATAATGGGGAGCGCTAGTCCTTTTTGTCAAAAAGAAGGATGACATCTTATGAATGTGTATCGACTATAGACAGTTGAACAAGGTGACTATAAAGAATAAGTATCAATTGCCTGGAATAGAAGATCTGTTTGATCAGTTGAAAGGTGCAGGAGTGTTTTCCAAGATTGATTTATGGTCGAGTTATTACTAACTTTGGGTAAAATATGTAGATGTTCCAAAGACTACATTCAGGACTCGATATGGCCATTACGAGTTCTTAGTGATGCCTTTTGGGCTAACTAATGCACCGAATGCTTTTATAGATTTAATGAATAGGTGTTTCGACCCTATCTAGACTAATTTGTTATGGTGTTTATAGATAATATATTAGTCTATTCGAAGAATGAAGAGGAACATGTTCAACATTTGATAATTGTGCTACAGACTTTGAGAGTGAAGCAATTATTTGCCAAATTAAGTAAATGTGATTTTTAGCTAAAGGAAGTTTCTTTCCTCGAGCATATCATCTCTTTAAAAGGTAGTAGAGTGGATCCTAGTAAAATTGAGGTGTTTGTTAATTGAAAGCCACCTCAAAATGAGACAAAAGTGAGATGTTTTCTTAGTTAGCTAGTTATTACTAGCGCTTTATCAAAGAATTCTCGCTAATTGCTTCTCTAATCACAAAGTTAACTCGGAAATGCCCAAAATTTGAATGGAATGATAGTTGCTAAGCTAGTTTTTAGTAGTTAAAGAAGAAGCTTGCTGAAGCTCTAGTGTTAACATAGCTAACTTTAGGCAAAGAGTATACCATGTATAATGATGCTTCTATGAATGGTCTAGGTTTTGTATTAATACAAGATAAGAAAATGGTGACTTATACATGAGAGAGTTAAAGTCACATGAACAGAAATACACTATATATGATTTAGAATTGGAAATTGCGATGTTTGCTTTGAAATCTAGCAACACTACTTATATAGGGAAAGATGTAGGGTATACACAGGTTACAAGAGTCTCAAGTACTTATTTACACAAAAGGAGCTCAATTTGAGGCAATTACGTTGGATAGAATTGTTTAAAGACTATAATTGTATAATTGACTACCAGTTGGGGAAAGGTAATATGGTAGCAGATGCGATCAGTAGGAAGTATATTTCAACTCTGTTATTACAACATAGTAGTTAGAGATTTGTATTATATAGAGATTTGATATCTAGTTAAAAGCAAGTCTTGAAATAATACAGATGATAGTACATGAAAAAAATGATGACGCCAAGTTCCAATAAATTGTACAAGAGGTATAAAAAGGGAAATAGACTGATTTTGTAATGAAAGATAACGATATTCTGTACTTTAAGGTAAACTATGTGTACCAGCAATAAAATACTTGAAGAAGAAATCATTATATGAATATGATAATAATGGGTTCATCATGCATCTTGGGGGTACCAGGATGTACCGGGACTTGAAACAACATTACTATAGCCATGAATGAAGTGTGATGTAATGGACTATATGTCTAAGTGCTTGATTTTTCAACAAACGAAATCTGAACATAAAGTCCCGTCTAGCTTATTGAAATCCATTCCAATTCTATAGTGAAAATGGGATAATATCACTATGGATTTTGTTACAAGCCTTCCTCTTACACAGAGAAAGCATGATGTAGTATGGGTTATAGTGCACAGGCTCACCATATCAGCTCATTTTATACCATTTTGACTTAACTATTTGATGGATCAATTAGTTGAGTTATATATGAATGAGATTGTTTAGCTACATAGAATGCCATTGTCAATTGTTTCTGAATGAGACCCACAATTTACACCAAGATTTTGGAAAAGTTTATAAGCAACTTTGGGTACTCGACTAAGCTTCAGCAAAGCTTTTCACCCACAAACAGATGGGCAATCTAAGAGAGTTATACAAGAGCTATAAGATATGCTTAGAGCATGTGTTATGGAATTTCTAGGCAATTGGGATAGGTGCATTCCTTTGCTGGAATTTGCTTACGGCAATAGTTATCAATCCAATATAAGCATGCCACCATATGAAGCATATATAGTAAAAAATGTTGAACCCTGATTTATTGGACAGAATTGGTTGAGAACAAGATGATTGGGCCTTACATAGTTAAAGACGCAGAAGAGAAGATGAGGGTTATTCAACAAAGATTGAAGGTTGCAAGTGATAGACATAAATCATATGATGACTTGAAGAAGAAAGATATCGAATATGAGGCAGGTGACAATGTTTTCTTAAAAGTTTCGCCCTGGAGCAAGGTGTTATGATTAGAGAAAAAGGGAAAGCTTAGTTCGAGATTTATAGGTTCGTATGAAATCCTTGAAAGGATTAGACCAATGGCATATAGGTTGGCTCTTCTTATGGAACTATCTAAGTTGCATGATGTATTTCATGTCTTAATGCTACAGAGATACCGATCGGATGATTCATACTTGTTGCCAGTACAAGAGATAAAGGTCTAACCAGACATCTTATATGATGATGAGTCGAAGGAATCGTGGTTAAAGAAGTGACATAGGTAAGGAATAAGCAAATTAGTCGTGTAAAGGAGCTCTGGCAATATCATGACGTTAAGGAGGCAACTTGGAGCTCTAATTGATGATGAGAACTCAGTATTCGTAACTATTCAATACAAGTATAAATTTTGAGGATGAAATCCTTTCTGAGGGGGAGAGAAATGTAAGGCCCCAATATATACCCTATAAGCATTATAACATGTATAGGGTGTTTGAAGATATGAACATAAAGAATTAAGTGCATCTAAGTATAATAAAGGACATAATGGTACTTAATTTAAAAGATAGGTGTAAATTAGTAATTTGCATGGACTGCATAATGATATGTGAAATATGGACCAAAATGAAATTAATTGATGACTTTATACATCAATGTGGGAATTAAAGGAAGAAGAATGATCAAATGTGAAATTTTTCCAAAAATCAATATATGGTCTAATAGGATTGAAATATGTGTCTAAGACTAGAAACTTATTGAAAAAGTGAGGAGAAGAGAGGGTTTTAAGTCCAAACTTTTCTATTCTCATCTCCTTTCCATTCCATCTCCTCAACCACATTAGTTTGCATAAGGAATCAAACTAATCCTAGGTAAAAATCAAATTAAAAGTTAGTGGCTTTCTTCTCATCTTCATCTTTTCTTGCTTTGTTCATAAGGAGTTGGGATTATAAGGTTGGAATTGGGATTGAGATATGTATTTTTGGCGTTTCTAGTTGGTGAATCAAGGTTTGGGACTATACTTAGTTAATTTCCATATGTGTGCATATTTAAATGAGTAAAAAGATTGATTTGGGCATGGAATTGTTTCTAGAATGATGTCTTGGGTGTTACTTTGCATGAAATTGGTTGAATATGATAAAAGATAGTCATGTTTAGTGAAATTATGTCTTAGGTTCACGGTTGACTTAAACCAGTACTATTGTTTTGGCCATAACTCAGCCTATAGACCTTCAAAATAGGTGATTCCATCTGTAAATGAAATTTAATACATACCACTAAAAATATCTAGAAGAGACCCAGACCAAATTCTGGCTTTATGATATTGAAAATTGAGATAAAAATGATGATCAAATGCTGCCTTTGTATTGGAGCAGCTTTTCATTTATGGTGTTTATCTCATGAATTAGAAGTCCAAATGGCTTGATCTTTAATGATATGGAAATTAGAGATACAGAAATGTTTAGAAGATATAAAAGCCTAAATTGAACATTTTTTATATGGAAATTTCAGAACAACTAGAGAGTAAGCTGTAATGTACTTCTGCAATGTTTTGGTTGCCCAATTTTAGGCCCACCTTACCCAATTTCCACTATTTTGTGTTTTTCGCTTCCTTTTTTTTCCCGAATCATATCAGAATCTTTTTGAATGTTTATGCAACTTTTGAATTGGGTGACTAAACATTGAAACTGACGATTGAACATAATGCATGCTAAAGAAATTTTAGATGTACATACATAGTTTATGTACATATCTATTGCTTATACATGTGTATTATGACTATACAAGTTCATATACTAATTTTGTGAAGATAATTAAGTACAATTTAACATGTTTTATATTTAAATGAGGTATAGTAATTTATATACTGGAATTATGTAAATGTACCCTAAGAAACACAACTGAACAAAACATATATAAAAATCATTCTAGTACTTGTGATTTGAATACTATCCTAATGGTGACAGGTTATGACTTGTACGTATGAACTTAAAAATAAATTTTATGATTTCAAATGAATATGATATGATTTTTCAATATATTAATCATAAAATTGGTAAATAACCAAACTAACCCAAATATACCCAAATTCTCACCTAAACAAGGTATAGGGACGGTAAGATGTACGCAATCATGCCCGCATCTTCACTGGAGATACAAAAACTATTTCCTTATAGATCCTCGGCTAAAGTAAGAGAAAAAAAATAACAACAAACAAACCAACACAAACAACAAAAACAAACACAAAAACAAACTCAAACAAACAGATCAGATCAATGCAAGTACATCATTATATAAGTATAACAATATAGGTACATGCATGGGGACTATAACCTATAGAATGTACATGAAACTGAAAATATATAAATACATAAACATGTAAATTTATGAGCAGGAATAAGCAGAGATATATAAAAATTGAAATCAAGAAATTAACATAATAAAAATACCAATAAAATAAAATAAACACCAATAAAATAAAAGTGCACTAGGTACTTAATATATATAATTATATACATATTTATATACATATACACTTCCAATATGGCCTATTCATGATCTAACGTCTGCTATCTATTATAGCAAAGGTAGAACCTAATCATCTCTTATAGGAGACTCTAATTCTACCCTAAACATTTTCTACTTATCTTAGGCAGAGGTCGTATCCTCATGGGGCTTCAGTAAGAGGGCAAGCAGACATTTAGAGGTACAGTTAACTGTCAGATAGACTATCTACTGAACTAGGAGTCTACAACCAAGTTGTAGCCCTTCGATTCTGTGAAGGGCTACATATAGGAATGATAGGTCAAAAAAATACACAAAAAACACATGTTACAGTGCCTGCTTCATTGTCTTGGTGATGGATACATAGGCATACTTATAGGATTATAGTGCAGCTACTACAATTTGACACCACTGGTGTGTTTATTTTGAGACTATAGTGTCTTTACAGTTCGATACCTTTGGGTATATATAGTTCAATACCTTCAGGTATCCACAGTTCAATACCTTCGAGTATAAATAGTTTGATGCATCTAGTTATCTATGGTTTGATGTCTTCGGGTATCAATAGTTTGATATCTTTGGATATCCATAACTCTCATTATCTACACCCACAGGAATGTGTAGGTTTAACACAAAAAGGAAATTTAATAGTCATAAATAAGAGATAGAACATGACATTATAAATAATTTGTATTTATGAGATTTGAATATCAATATTTGGATTATAAATATGCATTTCTTATATGGATAATATATTGAAGCATATTTTCATTATATACTTTGCTTAAGTATGCCATCATTGTTTAAATGAGTTTATGATATTTATGAATCTATGTATGCTTGACAGATGACCGTTGTGAATGATCATGCAAACTAAGTGTTTCCCTATTTAAGCTTTCAAGCTTAGCACGGGTGTTAATTTGTGTAGGTCCAAGTAATGGGAGTGAGGCACAGGGAACATCTGCAGGGACTAAGGTTAAACATTAGAAGTAAATGCACTTTTGGAATGTATCTTTGGGTTAAAGATAACTGTTTTTTTTTTTTGTAATGAAGGAAATTGTAATGTTTCTTTTGGATTATCATACAAATCTAAAAATGTAATACTACTCTTCAATGATAATGCTAAGTGATATGAAATTTTGTAATATATATATGCATAGCATTGAATATAATTGTATTCCATAAATGTATGTGCAAGAATTTGGGCGTCATATGTGTGGGTGGTTGTAGGTTCTGTGTAGGGTTGTTACATTACTTCTAACAGTTGGCCTCGATCCTTAAAAATGTTCCTTGTACCTCACTCCAATTACTTTGACCTAACTTATTAACATCCGCACTAAGCTTGAAAGCTTGGTAGGGAAATGCTTAGTTTAGATGATCACTCACAGCAGTCATTCGTCAAGCATACACACATTCATGAATTTCATAAACTTATATAAACAATGATGGCATACGTAAGCAAAGTATATAATGCAAATATGCTTCAATATTTTATCCATATACTAAAAATGTATATTTATAAGCCATTGATATTAAAATCTCATCAATACGAATTATTCATGATGTCGTGCTGCATCTTTTATTTATGACATTTAAATTTCCTTTTTGTGTTAAGCCTGTACGTTTCTGTGGATTTGGATAATGGAAGATGTGGATATCCCAAGATATCAAACTATGGATAGACAAAGGCATCGAACTATGGATGCCAGAAGGTATAAAAATATGGATACCCAAAGATATCAAATTGTAAAGACACTATAGTCCCAAAAATGAAGAAACCAGTAGTGTCAAACTGTAGTAGCTACATTATAACCCTATAGGCATTCCTATCTATCCATTAAGTCAATGAAGCAGGCATTGTAACATTTTCCTTTAATCATTTACCAATTTTATAATTAATATATTGACAAATCATATCATATTCATTTAAAATCATAAAATCTGTTTTTAAGTTCATACATGCAAGTCATAACTTATCACCATTAGAATAGTATTCAAATCACAAGTACTCGTATGATTTGATTTGTCTATGTTTTGTTCAATTATGTTTCTCAAGGTACATTTACATAAATCCAATATATAAATTCCTATTCCTCATTTAAATATAAAACATGTTAAATTGTACTTAATTATCTTCACAAAATTAGTATGTGAACTTGTATAGTCATACTACACACATATAAGCAATAAATATGCACATAAACTATCTATGTATATGTAAATTTTGGTTAGCATGAATTATGTTCAATCTTTAGTTTCAATGTTTAGTCACCTAATTCACATATAGTAAATCACATTTGATTTATTTCTATGTGTTTGCAAAGTTACATAAACATTCAAAAAGGTTCCGATATGATTTGGGGAAAAAATGGAATCGAAAAACTCAAAATAGTGCAAATTGGGTTAAGCATAAGGTGGGTCTAAAATTAGGCAACCAAAACATTCTAGAAGTAAATTACACCATAATCTCTAGTTGTTCCGAAATTTGCATATAGACAACATTCAATTTTGGCTTTTATGTCTTATAAACATTTGTTCCCCTATGTCTCTATTTCTATATCATCAAAGATCAAGCCATTTGGACTTCTAAGTCATAAGATAAACACCACACATGAAAAGTTGCTCCAATACAAAGGAAACATCTAATCATCAATTTCGATCTCAATTTCCAATATAATAAAGCCAGAATTAGGTCTAAGTCTCTTCTAGTGATTTTATTTCTATCTCTTAAGTTCCATTTCCAATTAGAATTACCTAATTTTGAGGTCTGTAGGCTGAGTTATGTTGAAAACAATGGGACTAATTCAAGTGAATCAAGAACCTAAGACAGAATTTCACTAAACGTGACTCTCTCTTATCATATTCAACCAGTTCATGAAAAGTAACACCAAGAAATCATTCC
This sequence comes from Erythroxylum echinodendron, assembly GCA_027575705.1. Lineage (NCBI taxonomy): Eukaryota > Viridiplantae > Streptophyta > Magnoliopsida > Malpighiales > Erythroxylaceae > Erythroxylum > Erythroxylum echinodendron. The sequence goes on from JANZXR010003227.1 coordinate 10,082, forward strand.
AGAAACCATTCCATGTCCAAATAAATCCTTTTACACATTCAAATATGTACACATACAGAAATTAACTAAGTTTAGTCCCAAACCTTGAAAGTTGTCAATTAGCTCTTCTTCTAGTACACTTCCTTCTCTTCTCCTTTAGCTTTGCTTGATTCACCAACTAGAAGCACAACAAATACATATATCAATCTCAATTCCAGGTCTTTATAAGCAAAGCAAGAAAATATGAAGATGAGAAGAAAGTCACTAACTTTTACTTGATTTTCAGTTAGGATTAGCTTAATTCTTTTATGCAAAATGATGTGGTTATGGAGATGGAATAGAGAGGATATGAGAAGAGAAAATTTTGGAGTTAAAACTCTACATACACATCTCTCTCCCCTCTCTTCTCCTCTCCTTTTTAAGAAGTTTCTAGTCTTAGACACATGTTTGAATCCTATTAGACCATATGTTGATTTTTGGCAAAATTGCATCTTTAGTCCTTCTTCTTCCTTTAATTTCCACATTGACATATAAAGTTATCAATTAATTTCATTCTGGTCCATATTTCATATATCATTATGCATGTACATACCAAAATGAACATATTACTAATTTACCCCTACCTTTTAAATTAGTTACCATTATGTCTCTTATTATGCTTAGGTTCACTTAATTATTTATGTTCACTTCTTCATACACCCTAGACATGCTATAATGATTCTAAGGTATAAATTGGAGCCTTATATTATTTATATTCAATAGTTATAGAAAAAATCAAAGCATGAACATCTTTTTTTGTTCCTTGCCTTCATAAAATAAAACAGACAAGTACAAAAGCATAAAACTGCTACCACCTACTATTACGTTGGCTAATATCACCTATCATTTACAATATAGATTGAATGTAGAATATGTCCATCATGCTTATCGAAAGTTTATAAATTTGAAAAAATAAATATTTAGTTTTATATGTGTTCCCAAAGGAGACACTTGGATGATTCAACTAGTGAAAGCTAATGGGCGTTAATTATGCAGAAAAATATATGATTGATTTTAGTGCTAGTATTTATGATAACTTACCTTGAGTTATATCCCTTTTATAGTAAACCCTTAAAAAAATAAAAATTATACTTTAATTACCTTTAGATCTAATTTCTACTAGAAATCTTAGTTTGACTTTGATTAGGAATTTTTCTTTGTATATGGGTGGATCCTATATTAAACTTAACCTTTTTAGATAATTCAACCTCTTAAATAGTCCTAAAGGACATATTTTTAAAAAAGGGTGATGGCTCATGTTCATTAAATTAGGTCCATTGAATACAATTATTAGGGTGTGTCATTAATTCCTAGTTTCTTATTAAAACTTAGATAGAAAATAAAATTTTAGTGTTTGTCTATAGGGATGTTTGCATAATTTGGATAACCTTCAAGTAACTTTAGGAACATCCTTTAATCATTTAAACATGTTAACAAAGGTCTACAGCAATTATGCCAACATAATTAAAAAATCATTGCTTAAACATTAACTAATAAATCCCTAAAGGCCTATTGGAGACGGTTATAAGAGAAACATCAACCTTCAATCATCCATTTGTTTCCTTCTGTAAGAATTCTTAAGAAAAACTAAAATTTATATTTGGATTGCCTTTTGTTTATATGGGTGGGCTTGCTTAAGTTTTCGGATTCTTAGACTATTTTCACATGGAATAAAATTATCCCTCATCATAAATAGACATTTTCTCTACCTTTAGGGAGAAAAATCATAACTCAATCTCAATCATTAATTTAGGTCAATCTTTTATAATGGTTAGCAAAGGAGAAAACATGCATGTTCTTTATTTTTTTTTTGCCTATATTCTTAATAGAGAAGCCATATTTGATTGTTAGCTTGCTATCTTAAAAGGATATTTTAAGTTAAAAAGAAAGATGTATCGATGAATGAGCTTTATAAGGAGTACAACTTGAGGGCTACAAGAAAAGTAGCTCAATAAAGCTATCCTAACATTAAGTATAACATTTTATGTAACCTCAAATTTTGAATAAAACAAAAATTTTATTGTCAGTCATATATGATTATGTCCTGCTTTATCTTATCAAAATTTCTCCTTTTTTTCATTTTAAACTCAATCAGTCTGTCTAAGCATTCCTGATTTATCTCACTAGTTTCTGTATTGAGTTTGCTATTTCTTCTCTCTTTTTCACTTATGTTATTAACTTACTAGTTATTCTTTCATTCCTTTGGTCTATTGTTTTTATTTGGTTTAGATGCTCCCTATAATTCATCTTCTTGCGTGCCTATTGTAACTTAGATCTATTTAAAATTGGTTATTTATGTTTTCCTTTATCTAGGACAATGTACTTAGATGAAGGTTTTGTAAATCCTGACACTTATGCTTGAATCTTTCATTTCTTTCTCTTAAAATGGAATATAATCCTAAGCTCAATGCCATCTTGATTAGGAGCTAATCCTTTACTTGAAATTATTTCCTTTTAGAGGTCGATGCCACTATATTTTCCTAATCCTGCTCACTACAAAATTTGTATTCTTAACCATGATTCCTTTGACTATCTCCATTGAAAACATAGATAGTTCTTACTTTTGTTCTCACTATGGAAAAGAATGTAGTTGAATCTTATGATTTAAGAGCTCTTAATTCTATCAAGTGTGCTTAACTTGTTTGTTATATCAAGTCATAAAATGAAAGCAATCTTTGGAGATTCATGTTTAAACCATACTAAGTTTCTTAATTGTATTTTAATTGATAAGTCTATGAAAATTAATGACATGATTTTTTATTAAACCGAACTAATGTATATCTAATCCAACTTATCCTATTTTAAATTTTTAGTAAAGGTTATAATTAGGAATATTTTCTTAAATGCTAATGAAGCCTTATAGCCTTATATGTTAATCATTGCCTTATAAGCTCATTCACTCTACCTTTACGGTTAATAATCTACCTTAGGTGAAAACCTTTAGAAAACAAATGAAGAGGAACCTTTTCACCCTATTTATCAAATAAAAATAATGAATTCTCTATATTCCCTATCTTGTATTTTCTCTCCCAGTAGAGTTTACTCTTTAAACTGAGCATATGGTTCATGTTCCATATTTCATTAACTATGTGGGATGTCTAGTACACAAAGAGATTATTTAGTATAGAATTGATTAAATACACTCTTCTAGTGTATATTAGCCATTTATTACACCAGAGACTTATGTTTCTTTCAACCATCTCACATAGATCTTGATAATCCTTGTAAGTTAGTCTACTAGTGGTAATAGGGACTTCTAAATAAGAAAAATGGGTGATTTTTCTCTTTAAAATTTTTAAGGAGGATAACTTCTATCTTTAAGAAGTAGCATTAATAAAGACCATCAAATAGCTTTAGTTCTAATTAACAACTTACTAAACTAGTTGATAGAGTCCATTAGCACTTAAACTAAACAAGCATTAGCTCTATAAAACATTAATTGATCATTTAAAAATGAGAGATTGAATAGTCTCATTTTGCTACATTTTTATACTTTAAAATTAGATTCCTCTTGATAATATGCTCAATAAGTCTTAAATTAAATGAAAATTAAGAATAAACAAGGGATAAAGGATTACTTCGCCTGACTTTTTTTCCCTCCCTTCACAAAGTGAGAAAATGAACCAAGCATAAAGGGTAGTATGGCTATTATGTTAAGAGCTAGTTTAAAAAAATAATAATTCAAGTTAAATCAAGATGCTTTGTACATAGAATTAATACATCGACATTGCTTATAGACTAATGTTATTAAGATCAGATGTGAATGTCTCTAAAATGTGAGGTCAAAATTGAAATTTTGAAGATGTTTTAAAATATGTTATGTTGGTGATTAAATCAAATGCGAACATACTAAAACATTATGATTTTCGTAAATAAATTTTTATATTTATTGTCCAGTTTTTCTTAATTTAATTTATTCTATGTGAGGTATGGTGGTAAATTAAATTCATATTTTTCATTATAGTGCTATTTTGATAGAGGACAACCAAAAACTAAGTGTGGGGAATTTGGTAAGTAAAAATTATAGTACATTTTACACCCTTATTTTACATTGTCTTAAATTATTTACATAGCGCATTTGGGCAAAAATAGTTGCATTTTATTATTAATAACTCAAGTCTCTTAGTTTCATATTTTATCTAAAAAGAGATAAAATCATATTAAATATTTTTTTAGGCTTGATGGAGCTTAAAGAAGAAAATTAAAATCACAGCAGCTAGGAGAAGAAACAATAAAACGACACAATAGAACAATCTAAAACATATGCACATGGAGAAGAAAACGACAGCCAAAGAGAAAACTAGACAAGAGCAAAATGACAACAGCACAAGAATAAAAAGCAACTGGCACAAAACACAAACATAGAGGAATAAAATGCCAACAAACCATAGCAGCCCAAAACAACAATGCAGCAGATGAGAGACCAACCAAAACCACCAAAAGCAAAATAATAGTGCACAGAAGCAAACAACTAGAAAAAAATGCACCATGAGGAGAAGTCAGTAGTGACACGACGCAACAAAAGTAGAAATAAAGAAGAAACATGGCAGAACAGGGTAAGTACCTAGGAAAAATGGACATTATCTTCAAACCCATTTAAAATGAAAATAAGATAAGTGAAGCCTATCATCGATTCAATAACATATGGCCATGGGAGACTTTTGTGAACTTATAAAAACTAAGTAGTGGGGAGGAGAAAATCATCAAGTAAGCAATCACAAAGAAGGGAGTTTCCAAGAGGTGTGACGCTCTTCCAAGGCTAGTCAAGCAAGGAGTTATTCCAAGGAGTGACTGGAGTGATAGGTAACCTATTCCTACCTATTTTGAGCTAGTTCAAAGTTAGTGAAGGGATTTTCAGACTCAAAAAAGGCTGGTCCAATGTCTGAAAGAAGAGCACCTCAATGACTTCCCCTAATCCTTATTTCTCCTTGTTTATGACTTTCCAAGTTTAGTTATGATTAATTGTTAAATTTTATTTTAGACATGTTTTGATTATTTGGGATATTATTTTTTAATTAATTACTAAGTGAATTTAACATCTATGGAATTGTTGGGATTTTGACGTCAACTTTTGGTTGTTGGTTGCATTTCTTCATGCTTGAGCTATTGAGCTGGTTCAATTTTTAATAGTAAAAATGAATAAGTTGAAACTAACTGGTTGGTTCTCTACAATTAGTTTGTTAAATATCTCTTATATATCGAATTGCATGACTAAATTAATATTTAGAACTTGCTTGTTCACTTTTACATATTAGGTTAGATTTATATTTTAATTCTTTAATTTTTAGTTTTGAATAAAACATTAGAACAAACAACCCCCCGCCCAAATTATTTTCTTAACATATATATAGTTAATTAACTTCATAGGCTTCGTTATTATTCTGGTTTTGATTTTTTTATCTTTATAGTTTGCTAGAAAATTCATCCAATCTGTCCTAAGTCTTTACTTTTGTTTATGTGAGCTTTGTTGTGTATTTTTAATATCGTCTCTAGTGTTTAAGAAAAGAAAAAGAGAAAAAGAAAAGCAATAGACCTTCATGTTTGTAATTATAGATCGAAGTGAAAATGAGGTCTATATAACCCCAAGAACATTCCTAATTCATCATTCAATAATAACAACATAAATATGCTATAAGTTCTGTAGTGTATAAGGATCAGGTCCCATCATCTCATTAAATAAGCTAAACAAATGTTGTCTTCTGTCTTTGATGTTTTGCCCAGGCACAAGAACAGTAAGGCAATGTTATGCCTTAACTTTTCTTTTTTCATTACCCATTGTAATGTTCTATTTGTTTACATTTGATAGTCCATGACATGATATGATATCCACTGCCTCAATCAAATTATGATTTTATTAATTGAAATATATAAAGTTATGTGCTTTAATATAATTATATGCATAAACGTTAAATTTGGATTGTTTTAAAAGAATTATAATTAGTAAACTAATTTAGTAAATTAACTTTCCTCGTGGGATCGACTCTTATTTATTATACAGTACATCATTTAATAAATTGAAAGTAAATAAGGATTTAATTTTATACGCCTAACGACACGTATCAGTGTCCTCTAATGAAAATCTTACACGTTTATTGATAATTGCTTCTTCAAAATGGCTTTCCATCTCCCTCTCTTTTGAAACATGGATGTATACTTAGGCTCTCCTTCGTTAGGTAATAAAAGAAAGTGAAAATTATTATTAAGTTTTATCACCTTTTATACATTTTACCTGATGCGAACACAATATAGGACATGGTTTGATATATGATCGTATCTCATATCATTTATCTCTTTAAAACTCTTTTCTACTATATTGTTAGACCCCATTTCTAGAGTCTAACTCATTCTCTGATACCAAACAATGTTAGACCCCGTTTCTGGAGTCTAACTCATTTTCTGATACTAAAAAATGTTGGCGCTCGAGTCTCGGAACTTATTACAAAGCTCCTTAACTAGAGTATTAGGTACAGAGACCCCTCAGGAAAATTTTGCCACGGCCACATTCGAAGGCATAACATAATGAAACAGGTTATGCTCAACGATTTTATACCCAAATACAGTCAATCACAAATCGATAATCGCATGCTTCTTTTACTTCTTTCTTCTTTTCTTTTAAAAAAATATCATAACCTTTTTCAAGGCATAACATAATCATAATTCATCATACATTTTCAAACATTCACAACGATTTCAATCTCAAGAAATTCAAATGCAAGCAAAATCAACATACACACACATAGGCAAGAATTTGCTCAATTACACAATAACTATGAATATATTACTCACCTAATTGCTTGAAAATCCAAGATCAAGATTATCTTTCCTCTTGCTCTTGGATAAGGTTTCCTATAACAAACACATTTTTTCATTCAATCCAAGATACAAAGAGAAATTCATAAAGCTTTAAAATTAAAAAATAATAAAACCTAACCCAGACTTAACTTACCCATAGCCTATCTAGGTTAGAAAACAAAAACCTAGTTTAGAAATCCATGAAAATCACATGGGTTCTCTTCTTCTCTTCTTTCTTCAAACACCAACCCATTTCT
>JANZXR010003238.1:0-17145 GCA_027575705.1 Erythroxylum echinodendron
GAACTCAACCACATCAAAACAGTCTATTCTTTAGATTATGACATCAATTGACTACATAAACTTATCAAACTCTCAACTAATTAATCAAGAAACAATCTAGGCTCATTCCTAGCCTTAATCAAGTCCAAATATGCCAATTAAGAGTGAAATTTCTTAGCTAGTTCAAATGTATAAAAGGCTGAAGTTAAAATTTCAGAATTTGTCATCAACATCACTAATGTGTTTAACTTTTCTACCTTCAATACCTCACAAATTTTACAAGCTTAGAAACATCATTAACACTTGAAATTTTCTAGATTTCATGTCCGTTAAGGTTAATTTAAATTTCATATTAGTTACACTAAGGCATACAAAATTCTGCCCATTTATGTCATTAACATTTATTTTTTCACAACTCACCTACAACAATAATTTTCTAGATTTGAAAACACCTTAATATCACCTATCTTTAGCATAAATTTCTCATAAATTATACTTAAAATCTCATCTTAAATCATCTATAAAATAGCCCATAAACTTCCATTTTCGTACATGAAAAAAATAGAATAGAAAAGTACCCATCACTACAAGAAAATAATAAATTACCAACGGAATATCGTAGGCAATCAGTGACGAAAAATCAATGCCTGTCAGTAAAGTTGTTGGAAAATATGCATTTAGCGAGGACAAATTTGTCATCTCTAAAAATGGAGTGAAATTATTGTGGGAAATTTTTCGATGATATATAGCGACGAAATATCTTTTTTCATCAGAAAATAATGAGACTTGTTTCCGTCGTAAATCGATAAAATGAAAACCTAAACATCGTTGTTGGCTTCGACATTGACATTTTTAATAAATCGAAAGCGAAACGATGTCATTTTGGTTAAGTGTCTAACCTACACGACTGAAGCTCCCCCTTGTTTTCTCTTTCATTTTCACCAGCTCTCTTTCGTTTTCTTTGCTGCCATCAGTTCTTTGTCTTCATCTTGTGTTCTCTCCGTCCCTTCTGCCTTTTCATTCTGTTGCTTCACGTAATTCGTTTCCCTTCTGCATCTTCTTCCTTCGCATGCTTCAGACCTTTCTGTGTCTACATTTTCGTCCATCATTCCTTCTGCATCTTTGTTTAATCATTGATCGAGGTGAGTAGGTTTTGTTTTTTACTCGGTGTACTGCTTTGATCATTTTGGTTTCTATTTGTGATTTGATTGTATGTGCCGTCGTAAATCAGTATTGGTTTAGTCATTGTTGAGGTATAAAATCCATACATTGATATTTTTGTAATGCATTATGCTTAGATTATAGTATAAGCATCGGTTGTAGTTAGATTATATTTTTGTTTGGTTATATTTTTTGCTTTTGGTTTTAGCTTTCTTTAGAATAAGTTATTGAACTTGTTGATTATAAGATTCATTTCTTTTAGATTCACTTCGACTACTATATACTTTTTGCTATAAAATTAGTGTTTACTTCATTGTTCTAGTTTTAGTTTTCTTTAAGCAAGTTTTTGAACTTCTTGTTATGTTCTAAGGATCTCATTCCATTTAGATTCACATAAGTACGTTGTTATTTAAGCTTTTTCTTCAAATAGAACACATGTTTATAATTTCAATTAGTGTCTGAACATATTCTAACCTATCTTTATAACACATACTAATAATTCCAATTAATGTTTGTACAGTTTAGCCTATCTTTGTTTGTATTTGATTTTGTTCCAAAAGTATTTGCAGATCTTTTATATTGATCTTGTATACCCAAAACATATTATTAATGCTGGAAATAAAAGTTTCATATTTTTTATGTCTGATCAATACCCAATAACAATTGTGGGTATGATATACATCTAATTAAAGTTCAGTGTGTGATCTTATTTAATAAGCAACTGCAAAAGCTATTCAATGATAAATAATCACTATTTGTTAAATGAATATACTTTATTAACTAAAAGAAACTTATGAAGTATCTAAACCTATTCTATATTCTCATAGTTCTAGAGAGAGTATCTTTCTATTTAAAGTTAAAGGAATCGATGTAAATATGATTAGTCAATCAAGGGATCCCTTATATGTATTTATTTGACCAATTATAAGAGATAAAATTCAAGAACAGCTAAAGGCAAAAGCTCATGTAATTAGGGCTAATTTCAATGTTTAAAGGCTTTTCATTATTAAAGTCTTAATTTTAATAGTGACGGACTATATTTTACTTAATTATAGAGCTTAAATCATGTATAATTTGTTTTTTAAATTTTTTACATGTTTCTTATGTGGGCTATGACTTATTATGAGATTACACTTTAATGCAATTAGAAAAAAATTGTGAAGGTTGTACTTTTCTAGTGATATTAAGAATCTAAATTGAAATATGATTCCTAGGTCTAAATTAAAGTATTCTATGAGATTCCTAATTGAATTACAATTAATAATTAGTTATCTAATTGATTAAGAATCATATAATATTAGTAGTTAGGATCTTAATTTAAATATGCATACTTGTTAAAATTATAATTAAAATTTTTATCACGTGTCATCGTATATAAAAGGATGCTTTTAAGATGCTATTTTATTATCAATTTCAGTCACTACATGATTAACTATGGATTTTAACATCTAATATTTCTTCTAGTTGAAGGCTTAAAACTTGACTTAAAATTTACATTTATGCATTGTTTGTAGTTGAAATTGTAATTCAATTCATGTGTTGAAACAATACACAAATTGAGAGTGATCATTAGAACCCATTTTAATTACATTAAAAAATCTTCAACTTTGGTGATAACGTAATGTCTTCAACTGCCTTGGCTTCATTGTTTGAAGAAATAACTAGGTACAAAAGAACAGCTAGCAAGAGGAGCTTAATCAAGTAAATTTAGAATAAAAAAGTTAAATTAGGCCCTTCTTTTCTCATAATTCAAGTTAGAATCCTAGTGTTTGAGGCAAATGAGCATAACTTGTCACTATCTAGTGCTTGCTACAGTTGATCCCCTTGTTTTTATGATATGCTTGAAATTGTTCAAGGATGCATTTTTTATGAATATGATATTGTTTAGACACTTAATTTCTTTCTAGGTTTCATTTAAGAGTTTGTATGTTTTTTTTTAAGAATTTGTGTACTAGTTATTATTGTGGTTCTTGTCATCACCTTATTGTTAGGTTCTTAAAAATTTTCTTTATTTCGTGATGTTATTTATTGTAAGAAAATGTATGATTTGGGTTTTTCTTATCTTATTCTTCTTGAATGTATTGTGGATGATTGTTTTAAGTTTTTGTTTTTGTACTTTTTAACATTCTTTGAAGGTTTAAATAGTAATGATGTACAACTGGAAGGTTCATAGATTTTAGGATGTACGTATTAATAGTGATGATGTATTTTTATTCAGGTTCTGAAATCCTAATGGTGTAAAGAAGGTATTCCAAGTAGCTCCATGGCACGTCAATAATAAATCTATTCTATTGCAGGCTTAGAGGCATTTGGTGAAATATATTTAATTTGGTCAATTATTGATGATTTGGGTGTTTTCCTTATCGTATTCTTCTTGAATGTATTGTGGTTGACTGTTGGAAGTTTTTTTCTTACTTTTCAACATTCCTTAAAGGTTTAAATAGTGATGATGTATAGCCAGAAGGTTCATGGATTGTAGGATATACATATTAATAGTGATGATATATTTTTATTCAGGTTCTAAAATCCTAATGAAGATATGCTAGAATTAATTCTACTTGTACATAACTAATTCTGATGGAATATACAAACTTAGACACATCTCCATGACATTAAATATGAGTCAAGAAAAGAATTTAATATTTCAATTGCTAAGTTCTTTGTTATATTCTATTTAGTTATATATTAAGTGTGGATGCCATTTAAAATTCCTAGTCTTTTTATAATTTATTCTAATTAAGATACATAGGTTGGATCCATTTGCAAAAAAAATAGTATGTATATCTGAAAGCTAGAGGTTGAAGAACCTCATACCATAGCCAATAACGCATGCAATGTTATAGACATTGATATTAAAAGAATTAAAAAGGAAAAAATACAATTATCACCTAAATTAACACCAACATGAAGGTATTTAGTTCAATTATGAACTTGAAGTAGAAAAACTAAAAGCTAACTTTAATAAAGGATCGAGAAATGCCATCAAATTTAACTAATGCAATTGATTTATTTTTTTTAACAAATATTAGAACAAGTGTATTATATTAAATATTTCATATTCTTTTTTCAGGCCTTATATTGTGTTGAAGAGCGTCGCTCATCTTTCTTCATTGTAGTCTGAAGTTGTCCATCCATCCAAGTTAGTTGTCCAACTAATGTTTACCATATATATTGTTTTAATAATACGATTATGATACCTTTGGAATTTGTGTGAATACAAAGGAGATCTTGATTTTATGTTATTGCTTAGAATATTCTTATAATCATTGATGAGTTTTTATGTTCTTCTTTAATAGTCTAAGTATTTACTGTATGTGGAATGAGTTTGAGATGTTATGGATGATTTGAGGCATTAATAAACCCCTAGGATAGTATATACGCTGGAAACTCATGATGCAGCTCCCGTGAGGCTTATCGGTGAAAAATTCCATGAGCTTAGTAGTCACAACAAGAACTTGTTTTCTTGATTCACAGATGTAAACAATGCCACGTATTATAGTTTTGAAATCAATTGTAGGTGATTAATTAGATCAATTAATACTTCAACTTCGATGTGACTAATACAAACTTAGTATTAACACAAGGAAGTAATACGTTTCATAGACAAGACAATTCTTTCCATAATAAACCTCTAGGATGGTATATAGGCTGAAAACTCATGATGCAGCTCTCGTGAGGCTTATCGGTGAAAAAATTCCACGAGTCTAGGAGTCACAATGAGAACTTGTTTTCTTGATTCATAGGTATAAACAATGCCACATACCATAGTTTTGAAATTAATTGTAGGTGATTAGTTCAATTGGTTAATACTTAGGAGATGTTGTGTAAAGTTTAGATGTTCTGTAAAATTTGGGTAAAAGGATATTAACTATTGAATCACTATTTCAAATTAACAATTTTGCAGAAACGAGTAATGTTGATAGATCTTGGATGGATAGATGATTAACACTTGATGGTTTCATTAAAAACAATTTTTTGACTTACTTTACTCAGCTGACCAAGAACAATGGCCAAATTGTGAGACAATGACTCAATTGTCTTCTATTGCTCGAATAAAGTCTAAAGGGCATATTTCTAATCGTAGTTTTGATAAAATTCTTGGATGGTATAATGGATCATTGCCCCTGATCATAAAATGGTTGACAGTTTTTACAATATGAAGAAACTTATTAGGGGTCTTGATTGGCCTGTTGAAAAGATTGATTGTAGTAAATTGGGATGTATGTTATGTTGGGGAGATGACGTGGAATTTAAAGAGTGCAAATTTTGTGGTCAATCTAGGTTCAATCCTAGAAAGCGTTCTAGGAAACATAAATTAGTTCCCTAAAAGTGGATGTATTATTTCCCTCTAACTCCGAGACTTTAAAGACTATATGCTTCTGATGTTACTGCATCTCACATGAGATGGTATAATAAACACAAACAGGAAGATGGAATAATGAGTCATCCATCAGATGCACTGGCTTGGAAATATTTCAATGACACCCATTATGAGTTTGCAGCTGAAAGTCAAAATGTTAGGTTGGGATTATTGATGGATGGATTCCAACCTTTTAGTCAATCAACATAGCAATATTCATCATTGCCAATCATAATTATTCCTTATAATTTACCTCTATGGATGTGTATGAAAGAGGCATATATGTTCTTGAAAGTTATTGTACCAGAGCCTACAAATCTAAAGCATAAAATTGATGTATTCTTATAACCCTTGATATCTGAATTGTAGCATCTTTAGGAATATGGTGTTGAGACATATGATGTATCTATGAAACAAAATTTTGTGTTGAGAGCAACTTTGAAGTGGACCATTAATGAACTTTTGGCATATGTCATTTTGTTAGGATAAAGCATAACAGAAAAATTGGCTTGTCCTTATTGTGGCAATGATTATGATGCTTTTTATGTTCCAAATGAGGACAAAATATATTGGTTTGACAATCATAGAAAATTTCTTCCTCCAAATCATCCATTTAGATGCAATAAATAAAAGTTTATTAAGAATAAGTTGGTAAAAACATCTCCTCGCCCTCGCCCTCACAAAGGTGGTGAGGAGATATTGCCGGAGATTGAAGAACTAGGTTTGCTGAAAGTTACAAAATTTGAAGTTGATGAAATTAATACAAGTAAATAGAAACTTTGGCTGGAGAAATGAAGCATCTTTTGAGATTTGCCATATTAGAAAACTAATTTGATATGTCATAATCTAGATGGGATGTACATTGAAAAAATATTTTTGACAATTTGTTCAATACCATAATGAACATTGAAGGGAGGACAAAAGACAATGCAAAATCACGAGCTGATTTGAAACTTTTTTGTAGAAGGAATGAGTTACATAAAGATCTTTGCACTGGTAAATATCCAAAAGTATGTTACATTTTGGACAAAAAATAGAAGGAAATATTGTGTGAATAATTGAAAAGTCTAAAGTTTCTCGATGGTTATGTTTCAAACTTGGCAAGGTGTGTGGACATGAGCAAGTACAAATTATTTGGGATAAAAAGTCATGATTGTCATGTGTTTATGCAAAGACTAATTTCAATTGCATTTCGGGAGTTGCTACCAAATAAGGTTTGGGAAGTAATAACAAAATTAAGTTTGTTTTTCAAAAGCTTAACATTATCTGAAATCAAGTTGGCTGAAATAGAAAATCTAGAAAGTGAAATTCCAGTAATTTTGTGAAATTTAGAAGGTATATTTCCTCCAAGATTCTTTGACTATATGGAGCATCTACCTATTCATTTAGCACACGAGGCTAAACTTGCTGGTCTAGTTCAATATCGTTATATGTAACCATTTGAGAGGTAATCTTACAAAAATGATTGTAATTGAAGTCATAGCATGTTTTAATAACTAAATTTGTATAACCCTTTCACTCATATACGTATCACTTGAAGAAAAATGTGAAAAATAAGGCTAGAGTTGAAGGTTCAATATGTAATGCTTATTTAGTGGAGGGAGCTAATATATTTTGTTCACATTATTTTGAGTCGTATGTTTACACAAGAGAAAGAAAAGCTCCTCGTAATGACGATGGGGGAGGAACCAGTGATGCTGATGGTAACTTGTCCATTTTCGCATATCTTGGACAAACATTTGGACATTCAACAAGAAGAATATTAATAGAGGAAGAAATTGAGGTTGCCCATGGTTACATTTTATTAAACTGTCAAGAGGTTCAACCTTTTGTGCAGTAAGTTGAAAGTGATTATTTGGGTTTTGAGATTTAGTGTTAACATAACTGAAAAACATAATAATGTGTTTAGATTATACGAGGAATTGTTATGCCAGCTCATGCCTGACAAAACATAGGATGACATCAATAAAGAAGTTGGAAGACACCTTCCTTGATGGTTTGAGCAATATGTAAGTTTTCACTTACAAATATTGAAATGATTGAATTATAAGATTTAAGTGTTCAAATAAAATTATACTGTTTAATATGATATTTTCTTTTCTGTAGCCTTAGAAAATCTAATAGAGAACAAGTTCATATGTGATATTGCGAAGAGAACTTTATGAACTGTTAAATCGTATCCGGTGTATTTCATTAATGGATACAACTATTATACAGAATATCATAGTCATAGCAGGGCAACAATAAATAGTAGAGTTTGTATACAGTGAGAATTGATAGATTACTATAGAAAAATTATTGAGATACTTGAAATTGAGTACCCTGCATTGTCAATAAAGCAAAGTGTGGTATTTAGTGTGACTGGTTTGATCCAACTCCAAATGTTGGTACAAAAGTGCATAGTCGATACAATCTAGTTGAAATTAACAAGTGAAGAAGATTTTGACAATTTGAACCTTTCGTGTTGGCAATGCAAGCGATCCAGGTGTATATGTCCCTTTTTCCAACTTATGACAAGACAAGTCAGATTGGTTGAATGTTTACAAAGTTAAATCTAGAGGTGTTTTTCAATCACATGGAAAAGGAGAACAGAGAATTGAAAGGGAATCATTTCAAGAAGATGCTTATGAAATAAATGCATCTGTCGTATATGAGGATAATGAACCTTTAAAAGATCCATGTAACAAATATGTTGAAATTTTATCTGGAGAGGATGAGGAGGGATAAAGACCTGAAGAAGAGCCTAAGTTTGATTCAAAATTTTCAGAAAAAGAAGATGATTTTAATTAACAACTAAGTGATGATAGCGATTAATTTATGATTGTAATTGAAAATTATATTCAACAAATCAATTATTTCCTTTTCAATATATTGTATAAAATATTAAAATAAAATTGTAACATTTCTAAAAAATTCAATCAAATATTAATTTCAGGTTGAAATATGCCACCAAAGAGAAGACAAGATATGATGCGACCAAGATTTAGACCATGATTCGGAGGTACTTACTGTACATGTGAAGCATCTCATGGTGCAACACTTAGAGTTGAATCACCTCCTCCCCCTCCAGCTACTACACTTGCAGATGAGGCATCACCTTCTGTACGTGCTGCTACACTATCCACCACCCCTACCACATTCACTATCCCTATACCGATAGAGATATCAAGGGTAAACAATATGGATGAAGGAGACGGCCTCCAGCCTAGAGCTGAGGGACCTGATGGAAGAACTTACATCACAATTGTCAATAATATGTAAGTGAAAATGCACGAAACACTATATGTTTATAATTAAGTTATGGGTTTAAATTTTAAAAATGGTATAAATTTATTTATTTTTATATTAGATTGATTCCATCTAGATCGTGCTCAAAAAACATGATATCCAAATTCAAGAAGAAGATTGATCTTGAGGATTATGTATGTAAGAATATCTCTCAAGTCACAAAGGAATTTTACTATCAGGAGTTTGAGGTACAACAAACATTATTATTTTCTTTTTTAATTAACAGTTTTATACATTAATTAGATAAATATTATTACATTATAAGTATTTATCGAATGTTTTTCCTTTTGTTTTAGAAAAAATTTCTTTGGGATTCTCAATTTGACACAATCATTTATAAAGTATGAGAGAGACAAGCACGTAAACATTATCAAGAATTTGTTGCTGCGATACAAAAGGCCAATGTACGACCGCCTTATATTTCTGAATAAATATGGAGTCGTTGGCAGCAGTATTGGACATCATCTGAGGCAATGCCTATTTCAGAGCTTAATTCGACCAATAGATGTAGATGACTGGGGGGAGAGAGTCTTCCCATATATAAAGGAGGATCTATTACTCACCACGAGCATGCAGAGAGACTTGTAAGTATCTACGCTTTACATTTATATTCTAATTTCTTTATTTTGCTATATTTCAATTGAATTTGATGTGTGAATTTTAGAATGAAAATATGTGTATTATGGAGAATGATAATGTTATAAATGTCTGGTGCCATATTGGTTGTGTTGTTGACTTTTTTTCTTTGTTCAATAAAAGGTAAATATCAAAAAAATAGAGAAAAATCTGCTGATATTTTTACAAATTCTAGTTCACATATAACATTTTAATCTTATGCAGGAAAAGTCTATGGCATGAGGCTTACACCCCGTCAGCTCTTTTTGCACACTCACAATAAGAAGCATGACGGTGTGACATTCATCAGCAACTGTTGTAGAGAACTAAATGTATGTGAAATTTATGGTTTAATATTAATGCTTAATAATTATCACTTATTAATATAAACATTGGCTTCTGATAGGACTAAATACAAGAAAACATTCAACTACAATCTCAACAGTCTGAAGATGTTGATGAGACTCAAACCTATCTTCATGCAGTGGGTGGTAGGTACCATCGTGGAAGGTTATTCGACTTAAGTTCATTTGTGAATACGTGTTATTCGCAATCCTCCACGTCTAGTACAGCAACATGTAGTAGGCGGTCCACAACTAATGAAGTCCAAAAGCTTCGAAGCACAGTGTAGACATTGATGGAGTATATAACTCAGCTCCGTAATGAGGTGGATGAGTTGAAGGGTAGGGTAACACCTTATCGCACCAATCGGAGCATCCGCCGTCTCCAAATCAATAGTGCATTTTGGTCATTTTATTTGAGTTACAAAAACTTATTATGTACAATTTAATGTTTTTATTATCAATTAAGATATTTTAAACTTTATATTATCAATCAAATTTCTGTTTAAAAAATTAAATAAATACTATTAAATTCATAACTGTTTAAATTATGCATCAACTATAATATCATGAACTAAAATTTATTGACCGTATTGACAGTATATTTTTTTAAAAATTTTTCTGGTT
This sequence comes from Erythroxylum echinodendron, assembly GCA_027575705.1. NCBI lineage: Eukaryota > Viridiplantae > Streptophyta > Magnoliopsida > Malpighiales > Erythroxylaceae > Erythroxylum > Erythroxylum echinodendron. Next base: position 10,372 of record JANZXR010003238.1, read on the forward strand.
GATTTACCAACAAAAATTTACGGTTCCATCGGTAAAATGAATACCATTTACTGACCACAACTAACTATCGGTAGTCACAGACAGAATAACCAATTCCTTCGGTAAATTTGGTGATAGAAATTAACCGTTGGTAAAATCACCGACGAAACAAACGTAACTGTCGATAATGTTTGAATAAACATATCGATGGAAAATCGCAAACCGTCGGTAAATTTACTGATAGAAAATATTTCACCGGTAAATTTACTAACGGTTAACTGTAGAAGAAACCGTTGGCATATTTACCAATTTTACATTTGTTGTCCGTCGGTAATTTTATCGACGACTATTTTGTTTTCCATCTAGAATTATTAGCTACGATCGTTTCTAAGACGCCTTTGTCCGTCGATAAAGTCCGTCGCTAAGCTGACTTATCAACAGAATGTTAACGTGTTCTGTCAGTAATTTTTATCACAAAATGAAAATTTTTTTATAGTGCATTCATTCTCCATTTTTCAGCACATCTTCAACATCAACATCATATACAGTCTATCCCAATCAACCATCATAATCTTTCTATTATAACATACTGTAAAGAACAACACTTTACTTACTTATTTAGCTTCCAATTCTAGTTCAATTCATGAAGTCCACCTAGCCCTCCATGCATGTAAAATCATCCCAAATTTAAGGTGGAAATTAGATGGCTTTCGGATAAGATAAAAGACAATAATAATATGATTTTTTAAAACTATTTTGTGAATGGTAAAAGCATGTATTTGGTGTGGTAATTTAACATAGCTTCAATAAAAACAAAGGGATGGGAGATAGAAGCAAGTTTCGGTGGTGAGAGATGAGAAGAGAAGAAGAGTGAACAAGTCTGAAATAACTTTTGTAGAAGCGTCACACTTTAAATGCTAGATGTCACCATATTACATTAACATATGTCCCTAAGCATGTAAGCTACTTATCCCTTCCATAAGCTACCAAATGTCACCTAATTATTAGTCCATTTGTCACTCAATCATCGCTGTCATTTGTCAATTAATTACCCATGCCAAATGTCACTCATTTATCTATGCCATTTGTTACTTATTTCATAAGCTTAGTCATCCTAATTTTTTTTGTGTCAATTTTTTTAGCCACTTGGCATTTTTCCTAGTCTAAATATATATTTTAATTCATCACTTTTTTAATGGTAACAAGTAATTCCAAATTTACTACTTGTAACCAATCAAACCAAAATTCAAGACATAAACAATACACAATTTACATCATGATCATTTTAAACCTTTCATAACCCGGAATATGTCAATTGAGTGTATATATTATCTTTGCAATGTGTATTAAATCATAATTCATGTGTGTATGCTAATGATACGCATGTGAATGAAATGCATTTCATGAATGCTAAAATGATTTGACTCATATACAATAATCTAAGGCTCTAACCCTTAGTATGAAGAACGGGCTATTATAAAAACAACTCTGAGTATCATACCTGGACTGTTGAAGAAGATAAACAATCTAGAAGAAGAAAAGAAAATTCTGAAGATGAAAATTAAAATTTTAAGTAGTGTACTATTAGAGGTTATTAAAAATTGCTGAGTGAATGTAAAATATTTATTATATTATTAGTGTTTTATAAACCAAGTAGAGGATTTTATCTAATATTATTCATTATATCCTAGTGATTTGATCATGCTTATGAACATGATATTCAATAGTCCTCTATTATTCTATATTTTATGACTGATTGAGTGCATAATTATGGTTCCTTTCTTTTAAACCATTTTGCATATAATTAAAAGGAACTTCAACAAATAATCCTCAAAGTGATAGCTTCAATATGTATAGATAATCCCAATCTCCAAATTTTTGAATCACTCTCTTTATCATTGAATCTATTTCCTTCATTGGTTTTTGAAGACTTTCTCGTGATCCCAATTATCAAGTTCTTGAATCAATCTCATTAACACTTAACTAACTTAGTAAAATAAAATGAAATACTAACCAAAACACTTAATGTATAATAGACCAAAGCACCGATGTGCATTCATATAAACATGTCATTTTACAAAAGTATTTCTTTGTTCCCATCTTGTATTTTCTAAAACACACATGTACGTTCATATAAATATTTTGTTGTTCCCATCTGATAGGGCAAGGCATATAGGCATTGTATAATCCAAAAGTATTTCTTTTCATAAAATTATAACTTTGTATAGATCTTGTAGGATAAGACACATTGGTAAAATGTATCTCTGCATAAAACTTCCTAACCCTTTTGATCTTGCCCTCTTCTTCCCCACATTTGTTTCATCCTAAAAAAATGTCAAACACATAATCAAAGCATAACCTAATAACCTAATTGTCAAAATTGATTAAGACATATAATTCAATACATGTAACCTCTGACAAGTTATAACTTGTCTTGTTTCTGCTACTTGAGGTTCTTTGCCCCTTAGTGTCCCAAATCCAAGGGGTGGCCTCTTTCTTTTCTTTGGCTTTGAAATAGGTCATCAACCTGAAGGATTAATATTAGAAAATTTTGATTGGACATCACTTGTAGACTGTATTGAAAAAATGAAAACAAATAATGTTTAATGATTAAGACCTATATGAAAAAGAATAATAAATAATGTGTTTACCTATAAGTGTATCTGTTGAAACTTGTTGCAATACATCTTTCATAACACCAACTTCAAATTGAATCAAACAAGTAGCAATTTTGAGATAAACCTAAAATTTTCAAGAAATTGAGAAATTCATAATGCTAAAAACCCAAGAGATTAGAAATTCTAAATGAATGAAGTCTAAACAAGATTTCATGAAACTAAAAGCATAGGTAGTACATAAATCCTGAAATCAATACCAATGATTTTATAATTTCAATAAAAATTCACAAATTATAAAACTATCAAATTTGAAGGGGGTAGGTTTACCCTAAAATGAAATAGATGAATACTGGTTAGGAGTCGACAAGAATGGATCTTGCAAATTAAGAGGGTTCTTTTACAATGTTTCAAGTTTCCCGAGTCTCATCACATAAGGTGAGAATTGCCAGAGAAAGCAAGCCTTATTTTAATAACAAATATTAAAAACTTATAAAAGATCATAATGGATCCCCAAGAATATTGAAGGCTTAAGAAAACTTATTACATGATAGACAATTAAAATATGGAACATATATGCATTTGACATACATGTCTTGAATAATCTAATGATCTCCTCAAGACAACATTATTGTGAACATAAAGAGAATTATCATAAACGAGAACAGTTAATAGGTTCTAAAAGTTCAATACTCGAGTTGCAAAGTGACAGCAAGAAACCCAAAATTAGAAAGCAAAACATTCACACAATGACCTAATGTAGGAATATGTAACAGGATTTTGGCATGCCTACCTTACGAAATAACAAAGACGAGAGTGTGCTTTCTAGTCGAAGACGAAGCAGATATCGTGCTTTCCAGATGTGAGACCAACGAAGATGATCGAAGTTATAGAGATAATGTAACAAGGATTTTCTGTGTTTGGTAAAGTGAATTTGGGTGATGGGTAAAGTAAGGGGTTTAGGTGACAATTAAAGTAATGGGTTTTAGCCTTCCGTGAGGCACATTAACATGTTAGTAATGAAACTAACATTTTCAACTTAATTGCTAAGATTTTAGAAAGTTGATGATTCAATTAAAAATATTATAGAAATTGAGCTCTCATATTGAAGAGAATCCCAAAATTAGATATTTTAAAAATGATTATCCCGTAAAAGAATTTTCTTTTATTCTTTGTTGTACACATAAATAATATAGATTAATCGAATCAAGTAAATTCCTTTCTCCTTCAATATTACTTTCATTTTTACAATAATTAATATAAAGCAATTGATATTGTGACACGTAGTCACATTGTCAATCATTATTTGCAGAAGACACATGTACCTTGATGGCTTCAGATTGTAAGAAACAATCAGTCTCAATATCTTAGCCAGAATAGCTGTAACCTCTTCTGGGCTTGAGTATTACCTAGGCTTATGTCTAAGGTACTCGTTCAGTTTCAGGCTATTATCAGGGTTAGATGCAAAACTATAGGCTTGGCCCTTGGTCCAAAATTTTCTGCACACGGATAGCGGTGTTACCTTGATGGCTACACATTCTGGTAGACTGTGCTTCAAATCTTTCGAAGTCTAATGGGCAAAAAAATTTCAGAGTTGAATCAAATTCCTTGTACACAAAATCCGACGTAAAATATTCAGACATATGAGAATTCTCTTGAGTGGTAAAAATACTTGGAATTTAAATGATCTACTATACTTTCAGATGCATAATTTCCTCAATTGTGGACAACTAATATAATATATTATAATGATAGAGATTATGTGCAAACACAGGTGATGAATTGGACGATCAATCATGTCAAAACGTCACATTAAACAAGTAGATAAGCTAGATAGTTTGTCTTTTAGCTACTAGCTTGGACGGATCATTAGGGTTGAGATGTCAAACGAGAGGGCAGGTGGGAGAGCAGATGGTGCAGTAGATGTAATGTGAGATTTCTGAATAGTGGCATAGGTTACGTGTGCGGGAAAGCTTTTGTTATCACCAAATATAATTTTTAATTTTTATCACTAGGATCATGTCAAGACTTTCACATATGGTCGAGCTACCACGCTACCATGTTGGGCGCAGCGAGTATTTTTTTAAAAGAAAAAATAAAATAAATAAAATAGATACAAAATAGTTAACATGATTTACCCTTAATTTTGAACTACGTCCACGGATAAAATTCAAAATAATTCTTCCACTATTATAAATAATAAGTATATAAAGATAAAACTAAAATAGTAGCTCACAAGGCATTTCTCAACCTAAAAATATTAACCTCACTATTTTGTCACTCACTAACTCTTTAGGAACATATTTCCTAACTTCAAAACATTTAGTTTGCTCTGATTTTCCTTCTGTATTTGTTTTTTGTTTGATGAAGCAGGGAGTGCCTTATAGAGGCACTCCACTGTGAGAGACATCTGCCTTTGCAGTTGTCTTCTTCCATTTATTCAACAAAAGCAGCATGCGGCACCGATTTTGGTGCCACAATTATGGACATGGAGTCCCTTCATGTGAGAGGGATCCATATCCAACAAATCTCCCCTTCCAATTACATAGAGGGCTCTATCAAGCCTTCTACTGATCGACAATACTCGAATTTGCCTTTTGGTAGAATATTGGTTAACATATTTGATCCATTTTCATCAGTATAGATCTTTTCTAATTGTAATTGTTTCGTCTCCATCACATCTCTGATCCAGTGATATCTTACATCAATATGTTTTGATTGTGAGTGAAAATAGGCATTCTTACCAAGATGAATAGCGCTCTGACTATCACAAAACAACTGATACTGTTCTTGCTTGATACCAAGTTTATTAAAGAACTTCTTCATCCATAGCAACTCCTTACAAGCTTCCTTTACTGCAATAAACTCCGCTTCAGTTGTAGAAAGTGCAACACACTTTTGTAACTTTGACTGTCATGCCACAGCTTCTCCTGCAAAAGTAATCAAGTAACCTGATGTAGACTTTCTTGAGTCAATATCTCCAGCCATATTTGCATCTTTGTAACCAGCTAATACAAGTTTTGCTCTTCCAAAACATAAACATATTTTGGATGACCCTTGAAGATACCTGAGAATCTACTTGACTGCAGCCCAATGTTCCTTTTCAGGATTTGAAAAGAAACGTCTCACAACTCCAACTCTATGAGTAATATCTGGCCGTGTATAAACCATATCATACATCAAACTTCCAACTGCTGAAGAATATGAAATTCTGGACATTTCTTCCTTCTCTTCATAAGTAAAAGGGCACTCTCTGGAACTCAATTTAAAGTGAATAGCAAAATGACAACTAACCGCTTTAGCCTTGTCCAATTTGATTCTCTGAAGTACTTTATCAATGTACTTCTCTTGTGATAACCATAGTCTTTTTGCCCTTTTGTCTCTGATAATCTGCATGCCAAGAATTTGCTTTGTTGATCCCAAGTCTTTCATGGCAAAAGACATATCCAACTGTTTCTTCAGATTGTTAATTATGGAAACATTCTTACCAACAATAAACATATCATCCACATAGAGCGATAAAATAATGAAATCATCATCAGAGAATTTCTTCACAAATATACAGTGATCTGAAGTAGTCTTCTTGTAGCCTTGCTCTCCTATAATAGACTCGAACTTCTTATACCACTGTCTTTGTGCCTGTTTTAGACCATATAGACTCTTCTTTAGTCTATAAACATAGTCTTCTTTCCCCTTTTTCTCGAAACCCTCTGGCTGCTCCATATATATCTCTTCTTCCAAATCCCTATGTAGGAAGGCTGTTTTGACATCCATTTGTTCAATCTCCAGATTAAAACTTGCGGCTAGCCCTAGTACTGTACGTATAGATGTCATTTTCACCACTGGTGAAAATATCTCATCAAAGACAATACCTTTCTTTTGACTGAATCCTTTGACCACTAATCTTGCTTTGAATCGAGGATGGTCATTGTGATCTTCATAGTTAATCCTGAACACCCATTTATTCTTCAATGCTTTTTTGCCTTCTGGCAACTTCACCAACTCGAATGTTTTATTCTTATGCAAGGATTTCATCTCATCTTGCATGGCTTCTTTCCATTTCTTCTTGTGTCCATCATTTATGGCTTCATCAAAGCTTTCTGGTTCTCCCCCATCAGTCAGCATTACATACTGATTAATTGGATATCTAGTAGATGGTTGTCTATTTCTACTAGATTTT
>JANZXR010003357.1:0-17128 GCA_027575705.1 Erythroxylum echinodendron
CCTTATTGGCGAAATATGCGCAAGCTTTGCACTCTTGAGTTGCTTAGCAACCATAAAAACAATTCCTTCAATTCCATGAGAAAGGAAGAGATAGACCTCTTGATTGACTCCATTAAACAGGCTTCTTATGAACGAGTTGCTGTTGATCTTAGTGCAAGGGTCTCGTCTGTTGGTGCTTATATCAGCTGCAGAATGATTTTTGGCAAGAAATACACAGACAAGGAGTTCGGTGGTAAAGGGTTTACATCTGTAATTCGCGACGGCATGCAATTAGTCGCAGTTCCAAACTTGTCTGATTACATTCCACAGATTGCTCCGCTTGATCTTCAGGGTCTTAGAAAGCGTATGAAGGCTACTATCAAGGTTTTTGATGGTTTCTTGGAGAAGATCATCAATGATCATATCCAAAACAAGGATGAGAACCGAACCAAGGACTTTGTTGATATCTTGTTGAGCTTCGTTGGAACCCAAGAAACCGAGTATCATGTTGGACGCGACAACATTAAAGCCATAATGTTGGTAAGTCGATCTTGTCGTAAAATTAAGCTTTACATGTATACCAAATATCTTGCAGTATCAGTAAGTGGTCATGGACTGATTCATCTGAATTTATTGTCTACCATTGATTGACTTGTCAATTGACCTATAAATTCATTTCCTGCTTAATTTGCATTTTTATTAGGAGATTCGTATGGAAATATTTACTTTATAATAAAACCTTTCATGTTTATTCTTTTTCTTCTTTATTTTATTCACTTGATTTCTTCTTTTGTATCACTTGATAGTATATCATAGACTACTATAAGGTACTGCTACTAAAAACATTTGTAGATTTTATTTGCATGCGCTCTGATAGTACTTTTATTCATAACTTAATTTTAATTCCTACATAACTCAGCTCTGCGTACCTTACAATTTCAGTTTTTGGATGTGGTAGATAATAGAGTTAGTAAATGTGTTAGTATAATTAGCATTGTGAATAATAAAAAAGGCACATTTATTCCATAAAGGTTTTGTGAACAGCTCTTTTAATTATGAAACAGTATCTCTTCATAATACGACCAGGGGAGATTTAAGTTGTTCATAGTCTTATGCATGGTCACTTCCAATTATTGCTTGCTCATCCGAATTTCCATGCAGGACTTGCTTGCAGCTTCAATGGACAGTTCAACAACAGTGGTTGATTGGGCACTATCAGAGCTCATGAAGAATCCTCAGATAATGAAGAAACTTCGAAAAGAATTGGACGAAAAAGTACTCCTGAACAGAATGGTAGAAGAATCAGATCTAGAAGGCTTGAACTATTTAAACATGGTTATCAAAGAAACTTTCAGGCTCCACCCAGTTGCACCATTATTGATTCCTCACATGTCAATTGAAGGTATCACCATCGAAGGCTTTCACATACCCAAAAACTCTCACGTGTTTATCAACACTTGGGCCATTGGGAGAGATCCAACAGTCTGGTCAGATGCAAAAACGTTCATTCCAGAGAGGTTTATGGGGAGTAACATAGACTTCCGAGGAAAGGACTTTGAGTTACTTCCATTTGGTTCTGGTCGCAGAAGCTGTCCTGGAATGCAAATGGGCATGACCACCGTGCGTCTAATCCTGGCAAGGTTGGTCCATAGTTTTGATTGGGAACTTCCGGACGGCATGTTGCCAAGTGAGCTCGATATGACTGAAGTCTTCAGCTTGGTAATACCAAGAGCAACACCTTTACTCGCCATCCCCACTTATCGCCTCACAGTTTGATACCTTGAAGTGCAAGTAGTTTGATACCTTGAAGTGCAAGTCATTGCGGTGTGATCCTTAATCTGCAATTGAAACTTTTTAGTAAGGTAATTCCATTTCATGGTCCATTAAAGGATGACCTTGGCAAAGTCACCGTATCTCTCTTTCGAATAAAATTTGATTGTGTTGAACATAGCCAATGTTTACCCAATACTGGTCTTATAATGAGTTATAATTGGTCATCCAATAATTTTCTATCAAGTGACAAATGGTCATGGATTAATTTTGTTGGTTACTTGGGTATGTTTATTTAAGAAATTACATATAAGTGCAAGTGATATGACTTTATATAGTTGCATTGCATATTTTAACATTGTAAAAATCGTTGAAGTTATATTACTTGTTGTTGACAAATGCATGCCTTAGCCTCACAAGTCAAAAGTTATGGCATCATTACTACCCTCTGTCTCCGCACCAAATTTCCATCTCCATAGTTTTTTTCTTCAACTTGTATCTCAGATTTCAATCACATAAGCAAAAGCTTTCAGTGCCTATTTCCTTCTGAAGAATCATGCTTCAATCATGTGCTTATGTTTTTTTCCTTTGGAAATGTATTATTTCTAGATTTTGTATTTTGGCCATGTTAGCCCAAAATCTCCAAAGCCTTCAAGCATGCTTAGCATGCATTTTTCATGAACGAAGATTGCGCACAGATTGAAGGAATTTGACAAATTCATTTTGGACCGAAGCTTGGTACTTCAGCGATAAATAGAAGACATGTTGAGGCTTCAGAAGATGCATCATAAAAAACTCATTCCTTCATTCTTTGTTCAGTTTTCTCTTGTTGAGAAATTTTGTAAAGCCTTCTGTTGTATGTTCTCCACGTATTAGTAAAATTGCTCACCTTCCGGCCGTGGACGTAGGTCACATTAACCGCACCATGTAAATCTTTATATCCTGTCCCATTTTATTTTGCCTATATTTATATTCGATACTATTTTTCGGGCTATTAAATTTAACCGGTATCCGATCTACGGGCATTTTCTTTAACAAACTGGTATCAGAGCTTCTCCTGTTGGTCTAACTTACCGTATGCTCTGTGGTTGTCACTAAAGTGGACCATCCACATCAGAAAGTAATTTAGATTTTTGTTGTGAGTCGAAACAGGACCCACTGCCTCGATTTCATCTTATGAGGCCCACTGCCTCTGTTTTGTAAACAGAGTTCAACTTTGTCTATGGGGGCCACGTCTCAACTTTGCCTGTGGGGCCCGCATCCTATGCTTTTGTGGGAGCCCACTTTCTACCTTTGCCTTAGGGGTCCACATTTAGTGCTTTTGTGAGGCCCGCTGTCCCAATTTCACGTATGGGGCTCACTTTTCAAAAAATAGTCGGAATATCAATTTTTAGCCATCATGACGATAATAAAAATCTCTATTGAAAAGGTTGACCAGAGCGTTAACTTCTGTATGTAGCAGCTCAAGATGCAGGCCATTTTAATGCAATATGGGTGTGAGATTGCACTTGATAGAGTGGAGAAAAAGCCATCAGATATAGCATCAGATAAATTCACAGATCTAGTTAAAAAGGCTAGATCAGCCAATCTTTCTAATGAGGTTTTGCAGGAGGTTGCTGGTAAAAACACAGCTAAAGGTATGTGAGACAAGTTGAAAGCTATGTACATGAAGAAGACGGTGAAAAATCGGCTTTCTTTAAAACAGAATTTGTGCATGTTGAGGATGACGAAAGGTACATCTATTCTTTCACATCTGGATAAATTTAATTCTCTTATTTTGGATTTAAAGAATGTAGATGTAAAAATTAAGGATGAAGATCAAGCTATATTGTTGTTATGTTCCCTTCTCCGGTCCTTTAAATATTTTCGTGATACTATGATTTATGGGAAAGAGTCAGTCTCACATAATAATATTAAGTCTGCATTAATGTCGGCCCCAGGTCTCCATATAGATTTTAGAGCGACTACGTGTCACCATTAAAATTTCTTTGAAATAATAATAAATATATTTGGGAACATTTCAATAAAATAAAATATAACATTTAAATTTAATTAAAGTCTAGACAATGAAAATTTGTGGTGGAATCATATAATGATTTTAGACATAAAATTAAATTATTCAAAAAAATGATTTAATAAAAGCAATTAATTATTAATAAGATACACAATTAATAGATCATATCAAAACAAAAGGAATAGATAATAATTATATTAAATAAATAAAAATCATAGGAAAAGTAAAAATAATACCTAACAATTTAATGAAAAATTTTCCATAACAAAAATGAACAAAGAATAAATGGTTTGGGTGTTAAAAGAATTAATAGCATTTTGATTTTAGTAACGGAAAATCTAAATTCAAAGAAGAATAGTCACAGGCGTGACTCTTGGGAGAGGAAGAAGTCTCACACCCCTGAGAGGGAAGTAGAAAACATGAGTGTCGAGATCGTACTGTGTTACGATCGCGACTTTTGGGAAAACTGGGATTGTCACGGTCACGGCTTCGTCGCGATCGTGACTTTGATGAACTTTGGAGACCGTCGCGATCGTACTGTGTCACGATCGCGATTTCCCCAGTTAGACATCCTTACTTCTAAACAACATAACTTTCAATCCAGAAGTTCAAAAATTACAAACTATATATCGTTGGAAAGATAAGAAAAAGATCTACAACTTTTATGAAGACAATTTTATCTAATTTAGCCTGTACTGATACAGTTTAACCATTTAAGCAAAGATTACCATTTCAGTCAAAATTATACACCAATTTTGCAAAAATTACACACCAATACTACTATCTTATAAAGGCCATAACTTCTAAGTCCAAAATTTTCAATATTTATACCATTAGAAAGCTAAAAGAATAATCTACAACTTTTATGAAGACCAATCAGCCTAATTCTACCTATATCAATGCAGTTTATTCCTTAAAGTTTCATATCACATTTTTATCCTATTCTCTGTTTTCATTCATCTGTTCATATTCATTTCTAACACAAATGTCACAGGACCCGAACTAACATTTAATTTCCTACATACCAAAACTCCTTTGATACACAATTTACTTCAAACAAGTTCATCCAAGGATCTCCTAACATTCAACACAAAGCCAACTTAACAAAAGTAGAAAAATCTGCATATATATCTATACATACATATATCAGAAATTTTCTGCACTTTTACTGTCAACTTTCAACAACAAAGTTGATATACATTTTCACACTTCATATCAAAATGCCACATCAGTATCATAGTTACAAACTACATACAGAATGTTTATGCTGATATGATTCTAGAAATGATTCACACTAACTTAATTACAAAAGTCGGAAATTCTTGGAGATTGCCAGCACTTTGCAAGGCTCAATTATGATCTGCTGATTCTTCACCTGAGGAGTGGAAAATTTATGGGGTGAGCCAGAAAGCTCAGTGGCTAATATATTTATAGCCAGTGATAATGAACCACATACAACATATATGAATATTCATAATACAACACATCATCACAAAGAACATATTGGCTGAAAGTTATCATCAAGCATAACACTCAAATTACATCAAAACTTAACATATCAAAAATGCAATGCATAACACAATGGCTCGAGAGTTCTGTAGAACGAAAAGACGAAACCAAAGTTTACATCGTGAAACGAAACGAGTCCAATTTTTCAGGATCTCATGGTCACAAGCGGGCAGCCGGGAGAAGGCTATAGGTCATCGTGCACAAGACTAACGAAACGGATTCCTCTCTTGCCCACATAACAGATTTTTCAATGCTCATTCATTTCATAATGTATTCACGCTTTCATGTTTTCTTAAATTTTCTATTTTTTATTCACACAAAAGTAACAGAATTTCTCACAACGCAACATGATATACATTCACCAAAGATCTTTCCCATATGCACAATCGGTAAAACAAAGATATTCATCATATAAATTTTAGCTCATCATCACAAAACTATAAACATATTACCCACCTATTTAACTTGATATTTTCCAAAATTAAGCTTGCTTTTCTCCTTGCTCTTGACTTCGATATTCTTAATTCCCTAAGAACAAACATATTTCATTTAATCAAAACACATGCATGAAGCTTTCCTTAAACCTAGCTATCTATGAATAAACTTAAGCTTAATCTATTCTTGATTTTATCTAACTAGGAAAACTAAGATCTAGTTAAGGTTTATACAAATCTAAAGAAAACATTAACCCCTTGTTCTTCTTCTTTCTTTCTTCATCTTCATCATATTCATCTTCATCTTATGAAAACTTAATTTCTCCACTTCCTTCACCTATATCAAAACAAAACGAATAGACAAAGAATACCAAAATAACTCACCTAAACTTTTCCTTCTTCTTCTTTCTCTTTTTCTTTCTTTCTTTCTTCTTCCCTTTCTTTCTCCTTCTCTCCTTCTAGGTTATTCCACGACTCTCTCCTTTTTCTTTTGTTTTCTTAACCCTCACGACTCCTCTCTTCTTTGTCTTATTAACTTTAAGACAAAATTGTTGATTTTCCAATTTTGCCCTTCCTTATTTAATGAAATTCCTACTAACTCCTTCACTTTATTTTTAATTCTTTCTTTTAATTCATACCACCATATAAAATTCATAATATACCATATTAAACACCAAAAATTTCTAATTCATAAATTCTAATTTATTTTCATGTTTGATAATTTAATAAAATAAAGAAAATAAAATAAAAATATAAAAATCCTAAAAACGGGATCCAACAATTAAAGTCAAAAGAGCAGATTTATAGGGACATCACTGGGGAGACTAATGGAAGTCAAGTAGAGGGACTATTCATACCGGGTAGATCTAAAAACAGAGATTTTGAAAGAAGTAGATCCAAAGGCAGGTCAAAATCTAGACATAGAAACAAAATTTGTGATTATTGCAAGAAAAAGGGACACATAAAGGCTGACCGCTATAAATTGAAAAATAAAGAGAAAATGAAAAGATTAACAGCAACACTGCCGAGGCTAGTGTAGTAGCGGATAAGAATAAGAAAATTATCTTTGTAGCCACAGAAAATAAATTCAGGTCTAATAAAGAGTGGATTTTAGATTCAGGTTGTTCTTACCATATGAGTCCCGACAGGGAGTATTTTTCTACTTACGAGTCATTGGATGGTAGAATTGTTTTGATGGGTAATAATGTTACCTGTAAAGTTGTTGGTAAAGATACAGTCTGGATTAAAATGTATGATGGTATCATTAGAACACTCACTGACATTAGACATGTTCCTCATTTGAAGAAAAATCTCATCTCTTTGGGCACTCTCAATTCTCAAGGGTGCAAGTTCTCAGCTGAAGGTGGAATTTTGAAAAATTTTAAAGGTGCTCTTGTATTGATAAAAGCTTGCAAGTCTGGTAGTTTGTATATTTTGTAGATATCTACAGTAACAGATGTTGCGATAGTCTCTACTGATGGTGACATTATCAAATTGTGGCACATGCGTTTGAGACACATGGGTGAGAAAGGCTTAACATTGTTAAAAAAGAGAGACCTACTTTGTGGTCAAAATATTAGTAAGATGGACTTTTGTGAATATTGTATCTTTGGGAAGAAGAAATGAGTCACTTTTAGTGCTCCAGCTATCTACAAAACTGAAGGTACTTTGGATTATATTCATTATGATCTTTGGGTGCCCTCTCGTGTTCCATCTTAAGGTGGTGCTCGGTAGATGTTGACTTTTATTGATGATTATTTAAGGAAGCTTTGGGTATATTTCTTGAAATATAAGAATGATGTTTTCTTAAACTTTAAGCAAAGGAAAGTTTTGATTGAAAAGCAAACAGGAAAATATGTTAAATGACTACGCACAGATGATGGTTTGGAATTTTATGGAGATGAATTCAATAAATTTTGCAAGAATGAAGGCATTGCTTGGCATCACACTGTCAGAATGACTCCACAACAAAATGGTGTCGCTGAGTGCATGAATCAGACTCTTTTGGAAAGAGCTCAGTGTATGATCTTTAATGCAGGGTTGACACTTGATTTTTAGGCAGAAGCTATTGCTACCGCCCTCCTTGTGCTCCTCTTGATTTCAAGACTTCGGATGAAGTTTAGTCAAGTACTCCTGCTGATTACTCTATTTTAAGAATATTTGGGTGTCGAACATATATGCATGTAATAGTAAGGTTATACACTATTGAGCCTCTCCAAATCTTACTTTTCAGCATAACTTTGTGTAAATATTATCGTTGTTGTTGTATTTAGTAGTGGCAAGGTCTAATAAACTAGTATCAAAACGTCGTAAACTTATCCGTTGAAAATTAGAAATGTGAAACTTATCAATGTCTTATGCATTAAATTATAATATTGACATCACAAAGGCAGGAAAGGATTTTTCTAACCAAGCTAACTCCCCATTATACGCTGGTTATGAATCCGATATACCATTTGGCTCGCTATGACTATATACAAGTACGGATTAAATTTATAAGGGGTGATTAATGTTAGGAAGTTATAAAATTTAAACTTAATGTTTAAGATAATTTAATAAACATTAATTTACATTATTTTTAGTAACTTAGATTATGTTAATTTTATATATAAGAGTTTTGTTAACTAATGTTGATAAAAATGTTAACTTTAACAATCATAAATTCACGTCACTTTCATTAACTTAAACTGTTAATTTTATATAAAAATTTTGTTAATGATGTTAATTAAAATCTTAAAATAGAGTAAATAACAAAACTTGAAGATAAATCAACCTTAAATTAAAGGAAATAAAAATACGCCAGTCACAGTGTATAATTTGTATTGACTTACACTATATGCTTAAATATAAATATATTTGGCACTATCTCATTTTAGATTGTTAGACTTTTGAATATTTATTAGTATCTATATTACTTAAAAGATAGGAGCATAAGATTTCATACGGTGGAGGAAGTGTGTAACCTCGAACACATTTAATTTCTGTACCACTCACCTCCTTGATAGACTTACATTGTAACAGTTCGCTGACCACTCTACTAAATCATATATTTCTTGAAAGTTTGAAGTGTTTGTTTAACAGAAAGTTCAACACAAAGTACTATGCAATGTGTTTCAACGATGTGAGGCGATAAGTGGGTATTGCGAGTAAATGTGTTGCTCTTGGTGTTACTAAACTAAATACCTCAGTCATGTCCAGCTCACTGGGCAACTTACCATCAGGAAGTTCCCAATCAAAGCTATGGGGCCATTTGCATTCCCGGACAGCTTCTACGAACGGAACCAAATGGAAGTAACTCAAAGTCCTATCCATGGAAATCTATTTTACTCCCAACAAACCTCTCTGGAATGAGCGTTTCTGCATCTGACCAGACTGTTGGATCTCTCCCGATGGCCCAAGTGTTGATGAACACGCGAGAGTTTTTGAGTATGTGAAAGCCTTCAATGCTGATATCTTCAGTTGACGTATGAGGAATCAACAATGGCGCAACTGGATGCAGCCTGAAAGTTTCTTTTATTATCATTTCTAAGCAGTTCAAGCCTTCCAGGTCTGATTCTTCATCCATTCTGTTCAGGGGTACCTTTTCGTCCAATTCTTTTCGAAGTTTCTTCATTATCTGAGGGTTCTTCACGAGCTCTGATAGTGCCCATTCGACTACTGTCGTTGAAGTGTCCGTTGAAGCTAGAAGCATGTCCTGTAAAGAAACTGAGTTGAGGAACAATAATTGGATGTATCAAAGTTCGATTCAGGATGCTCTATAAAGAAAATGAAAGATACAAAGTCTCGAGTCAGGAAACCGATCGTAAGAGTATGAGCAAAGTCGCGTCTCCCAAGTCGTACTGTATGGTTATGCAACAAAGGACAAGAAAAAGAGCTAATCACAAAGCTTTACGAAAATAATTGATATTTGTATTAGTAATAATAATTATTAAGTACCATATATATCAAAATTTTAATTTATTATTATTTAAATCAAACCTAAAATTAAGATAAGTAGAGCACAAATGCTTATAAAATTATTATTATACAAATAACAATAAAAATGTATATATATAATAGTAGCATTATCTAACTTTATTATTTTAATCTTAAGGATTGACGTTATTAAAAATATATTCATTAATTATTAAGATTATAAAATTTTATGTAAATATATTACATATTATATTTAATTTTTTATTTTAAAAGAGTTCAAATTCAATAAAATTTATATTTAATTTAAAATATTATATTTTAATTTAAAATTTTTAAAATTATAAATCATGAGCTAATATTTATATAACTTATTTTTTTATGTCTATTGTCAATATGCAACAATTTTATTTGTCGATTTTCGTACGTGGCTCTTGTTAGAAGTTCTAAACGATCTTCATTCTCTCTCTCTGTTGCAAGGCAAATAAACAAATTTATAGTGAAGAGATAACAAAATTCAGATGACATTGTAAGAAATTAACTGACGGTGTATTAACTAAATATGTATATCTCAAGATCAACTTACCAACATTATGGCTTTAATGTTGTCCCGTTCATATGATACTCGGTTTCTTGAGATCCAACGAAGCTCGACAAGATATCAACGAAGTCTTTGGTTCTGTTCTCATCCTTGTTCTGGATATGATCATCGATTATCTTCTCAAAGAAACCATCAAACACCTTGCTAATAGCCTTCATACGCTTCCTAGGACCCTGAAGATCAAGCGGACCAATCGGCGGAATGTAATCAGCCAAGTTCGGAACTGCTGTTACTTGCATGCTTGTCGCGAATCACAGCTGTAAAACCTCTTATCACCGAACTCCTTGTCTGTATGCTTACTTGCCAAAAACCATCCTGCAACTGATATCAGCACCAAGAGACGAGACCTTTGCACTGACATTAACAGCAACTCGTTCATAAGAAGCCTGTTTAATGGAATCAACCAAGAGGTGAATCTCTTCTTTTCTTAGGGACCTGAAGGAATTGACTTTAAGGTTGCTAAGCAACTCTAGAGTGCAAAGCTTGCGCTTGCGCATATTTCGCCAATAAGGTCCATAAGGAGAAAAAGACATGGTCTTCTGCTCGTAACCAATATACTTTGCAGCCTTAACTGGTTGTCTGCTTGCATACATAAGATCATGCGTCTTGAGTCTTAGGAGACGACACAACAAAGGTTGGGACGAAGCCTAACCTCACGTGCGTGAGCGGACCATATCTTTTGGCTAGGCTGTGTAAAGCTCGCTGAGGGTACTTTGTTAGATAATTTCATTACGTGTCCCATATATTTTGGTTTAATCATTTAACTATATTAAACCCCATTAGTTATTTGAATAAGAGATATTAAGTATAATGAAAATAAATAATCTGATGTATTTATAATAATGAAATGTAAAATAAGGATAATGGAAAGAGGTATCGTTTGAATTTTAAACTGATAATTACTTTCTTTCTCTCTCTACCTATTAAGTTTTTCACGTATCTCTCCTTCAGATAACATACGGAAAATAACAAAACAAAGGTGAGAGAAAATAAAATTTAAAAATATCTTGAAGGCTATTGTAGGTTATCTCTTCAAAAAGTATAAGATATATGCTTATGTTATTGTGAAAATTTTTAGATTCTAAGATCCTTTGATTATGTGTTTAAATTTTACATAATAAAGTTTTCAAATTAAGATAGATTACATGTGATATCAAAGCATAAGGTGTTGCGAATCAATAATTTTTCATTTAAGATATTAAAATAAAGAATTATTATGATATAATTATATACATGATCAAGAAGACTTTATGTGGTGATTTCCTTACCAATTACAACATGTTTTGGTTCTAAAATGAAACAATCATGTTTTCTCTCTTTCTTATACATGAACCATTATAAATATTTTTGTTTCCATCTAAATCACGTTATCAAGATGATGATGAAGGAAAGGAAAAATAATATTAAAGGCTTCCCTGACAAGTTGATATGTGAATGGAATTAACAAAGCTATTAATTGCATTCATTAAATATGTTTTATTTTATCTTATGTTTCTTTGGATGGATTGAAAACGTTTCATTAATGGCTATGAAAGGTTCTCTCTCTCCTTGATTGTGTTTCTCTGTGTATTCTCTCCTTTGCCATCATCGTGTGTCACTTGTTTCTTTTATCATGTCTCTTTAATGCTACATTAATAAGTTTCTATCTACTTTTATTAGTTGCTGTGATGAATTAACATCTTTAGATGAATTAATTGCATTGATTTCTCTTAAGTCTCTTGTTTCATTAAATGTCATGGGTTTTAATTGTAAAATCTGATGCATGATTATTTTAGCATCATATGTTAATGATTGTTAATGTAATAAAGTAATTATACGTATGAACAAGAATTAGTTTCAATATGACTTCTATTATCATTTATTTAATTTGATATTTATATAACGAATAATTTGTTAGTTATCAAAGTGGTCAAATTAGAAAGTTTAGTAAATATCAAATTAAAATAGATATATAGTTACCCATGATAAAGTGATGCTTATGATTGCAATGGCATAATATACTTAATGGGTATACTAAAATTCATTGATACTAAAATATTTAAGAATCGCCAAAGGTTGATTAATTAATTTTATATCAATGAGTATAATGGTGATTAATTAGTATACTTTATTAGATATATTTAGTATATCCAAAGATAACTGAGATATCTAATCAGAGTATGAATGATTATCAATTATGTAAATATTACTGAGCATCAATTTATGTGTTTAATATATTGTTGTTTTACCTAAAGGAAAACCACAATATATGTTTTGATATATTTGTTATTTAATTTTAATTACGTGTTTATATTATGATTCAAAGCATTAATATAGAGTATTTTATATAAATTTTGCAACATTCAATTATGTTGCTATCCAATCGCAAGCTTCGTTTATTGTAAAGTTATGAATGGTGCGAACAAGTTCAGTTCAACCTAGGAATCCTAGGTCTTGACTAGGCACTCCAAACTGATAAGCCCGTTGCACTTACTAACAATAGCAATGTTGAAGAACAATGTTTTCATGAACGTTGGGAAAGATCAAATAGACTAAGTTCAATGTTTATGCGAATGATTGTGGCTAGCAACATTAAGGCTATAATTCCCAAAACTAACAATGCTAAGGAGTATCTTAATCTTGTTGAAGATATTTCTCAGTCTGATTCTGCTAATACGTCTTTTGCTAGAACCTTAATGGGTATGTTGACTACCATAAAGTTCGATAGTTCTCGTACTATGCATGAGCATGTTACTGAAATGATAAATACAGCAGCAAGATTAAGATCCATGGGAATGGAAGTGAGGGAAAGTTTCCTTGTGCAATTTATTATTAATTACTTACCTATTGAATATGGTCTATTCCAAATGAGTTACAATACTATTAAAGACAAATGGAATGTGAATGAACTGTAAAGCATGCTTATTCAAGAGGAAGCGAGGCTTAAGAAACAAGGAATTCACTCAATTGATCTTGTGGGTAATCAAAGAGCTAGAAAGAAGTTCCAAAAGGAGAAAAGAAAGGGAAAGGATGTATTACGTAAAGGTAATGCATCAATTACAATCTCTAAGAACGAACCAAGGAACGATAGATGTCATTTCTATAAGAAAACTGGACACTATCAGAAAGACTGTCTGAAATGTAAGGCATGGTTCGAAAGGAAAGGTAAGCCTAGGAGGCTTTCGTATGTTTCGAATCTAATTTAGCAGAAGTTCCTTACAATACTTGGTGGATTGATTCTGGATGTATCACTCATGTTACTAATACGATGCAGGGATTCCTTACGATTCAAACCATAAACCCAAATGAAAGACTTGTCTTCATAGAAAATTAAGTCAAAGTTACAGTTGAAGCTATTGGAACTTACCGTTTGATTTTAGACACAGGACATCATTTAGATCTTTTTAAAACCCTTTATGTTCCTACAATTTCTCGAAACTTAGTTTCTTTGTCAGAACTTGATATTGTTAGATATTACTTCAAATTTGGTAATGGATGTTTTAGTTTGTTCAAACATAATTGCCTTATTGGTTCTGGTATACTCTATGATGGTTTGTACAAATTAAAGCTTGATAACCTTTTTATTGAAACCCTGTTGACTTTGCATCATAATGTTGGTACTAAAAGAAGTTTTATAAATGAAATTTCAACTTACTTATGGCATAAACGTTTGGGTCATATATCGAAAGATAGAATGACCATATTAGTAAAGAATGAAATTCTTGCACAATTAGATTTTACTGATGTTGGAATTTGTGTGTGAATTGTATTAAGGGAAAATATACAAAACACACAATTAAGAAAGAAGCCACAAGAAGTGCACTGCTTCTTGAAATTATACACAATGATATATGTGGGCCTTTTGAAGTTCCATTATTTAGTGGAGAAAAGTTTTTTTATCACTTTCATTGATGATTTTTCACGTTAACGATAAATTTATTTGGTTTATGAAAAATCTCAGTCAGTAAATGCTTTAGAAGTATTTATCATTGAGGTAAAAAGTCAATTAGATAGAAAAGTGAAAATTGTCCGATCTGATAGAGGTGGTGAATATTATGGAAGATATAGTGAAATTGGACAATATCCTGGCCCGTTTGCTAAATTTCTTGAAAAGCGTGGTATATGTGATAAATACACAATGCCAGGTACACCACAACAAAATGGTATAGCAGAACGGCGCAATCGTACCTTAATCATAGTACAACAATTGTTGAAATTGGAAATGCTAGATTTATCTAAAATGGAGAAATTAGTGGGAGCTCAGAGTAACAGAAAGTGAATATTCAAGAAGTTAAAGTGCAAGTTATCTTGCCGATAAATTCTTCTCAAGTGTTTGTTCCTAGAGTTGTTGAAAATTTTAACAACTTACAAGAACAACAAATGTATGATCAAGAACCGCAAATGCATGACCAAGCTCCAAATAATGAAGTCATCGTTAATGAACCTGTTATAAATGAGCCACATGAAGTTGCATTAAGAAGATCTCAAACACAAAAGAGATTGGCAATTTTGTATGATTAGGTGGTTTATTTACAAGAAGTAGAAGGTCATTTAGATATTAATAATGATCCAGTTTCGTTTTTACAAGCCATTGAAAGTGAAAATTCTAATAAATGGTTAGACGCTATGAAAGAAGAGTTAAAATCTATGGATAACAATCAAGTTTGGGATCTTGTTGAATTACCAGAAGGTTGTAAAAAAGTCAGATGTAAATGGGTCTTTAAGACCAAACGTGACTTTAATGGTAATATTGAGAGATATAAAGATAGAATTGTCGCCAAATGTTATGCTTAAACCGACGGCGTTGATTATAATGGGACATTTTCTCCTATTTCTAAAAAGGATTCATTTAGAATTATTATGGCAATGGTAGCTCATTATGATTTGGAGCTCTATCAGATAGATGTAAAAACTGCCTTTCTGAATAGGAATTTAGAGGAAGAAATCCATATGGATCAACCTGAGGGTTTCCTAGTTGGGAAAACAAAACGTTGTGTGTAAACTTAAGCAATCAATATATGGACTTAAGCAAGCCTCCCGACAATGGTATCTCAAATTTAATGATACCATTACTTCTTTCGGCTTTAAAAAATACTGTTGATCGGTGTATATATTTGAAGATTAGTGGGAGCAAATTTATATTTCTAGTCTTATATGTTGATGATATCTTATTAGCTGCTAATGTTCTTGGATTGTTATATGAAACTAAGACGTTCCTCTCTTAAAATTTCGAAATGAAAAATATGGGTGAGGCATCTTATGTGATAGGAATTGAAATATTCTATGACCAATCACAAGGAACGTTAAGGCTATCTCAGAAAGCATATATCAAAAAGATTTTAGAGAGATTCAATACGGACAAATGTTCTGCAAGTGTTGTTCCAATTAAAAAAGGAGACAAATTTAGTCTTAAGCAATGCCCAAAGAATGAATTGGAACGCACAGAAATGGAAAGAATTCATTATGCATCTATTGTTGGTAGTTTAACGTATGCTCAAACCTGTACTAGGCCAGACATCAATTTTGCTTTTGGAATGCTAGGCAGATAATAGAGTAATCCTGAATTGGAACATTGGAAAGCTGTAAAGAAAGTTTTAAGATACTTACAAGGAACAAAAGATCATATGGTCTCTTATAGAAGATCTGATCATCTTAAAGTGATTAGATATTCAAATTCAGACTATGCCAGATGTGTTGACAAGAGAAAATCAACATTTGGCTATCTGTTTCTTCTAGATAGAGGAGCAATCTCCTGGACGAGTGCGAAGCAATCTATCATCGCTACATCCACTATGGAAGCTGAGTTTGTGGCATGCTTTGAAGCAACAATTCATGGTTTATGGCTGTGGAACTTTATTTCAGGACTTGGAATTGTCGACAATATTGCCAAGTCGCTGAAAATTTATTGTGATAATTCTACTGCAGTCTTCTTTTCAAAAAATCGACAAGTATTCAAAGGGTGCTAAACATATGGAAATCAAATACTTTGCTGTTAAAGAAAAAGTTCAGAAAGAAAGAGTCTCAATCGAACATATTAGCACTGATCTTATGATAACAGATCCATTGACAAAAGGATTGCCACCGAAGACATTTAATGAACATGTCGAAAGAATGGGCATCATTCAATACTATGAATGAACAACATGTTATTACTTATGTATTTTATGTGTTCGACACTATGGGCTCATTTATATATATTGTTTATGATATTGTATCATGTTATTTATTGTTAGTATATATATATGAATGGTTATATAAATTTTATCAGGATTTGTCTTTTACAAAGACATTATTATTGAACCATTATGATATATCTCATAATAGATCATATTAAGTTATGAACTAGTTTTGTGATGTATAGAAGGACGTTTGTCACATTAACAGGCTTACAACTGCTATCATCCTTTCTAGTTTTTTTACTTAATTATGATTAATGTTGCCCCTAAAAAAACAGGGATTTAAGTTTTATTATATACATATGATGTTTTATTATCATGATTAAGTTATATGGGCCAAGTGGGAGATTGTTAGGTAATTTCATTATGTGGCCCATATATTTTGGTTTAATCATTTAAGTATATTAAACCCCATTAGTTATTTGAATAAGAGATATTATATTTAATGAAAATAAATAATGTGATGTATTTATGTTGATGGAACGTAAAATAAGGATAATTAAAAGAGGTATTGTTTGAATTTTAAACTGATAACTACTTCCTCTCTCTCTACACCTATTGAGTTGTTCATGTATCTCTCCATCAGATAAAGATTATTGTAGATTATCTGTTCACAAAGTATCACATATAGAATGGATCAAGGTAAGCTTATGTTATTGTGAAAATTATTAAGAATAAAAGTGTGCAACAGAAGCATGGGAATCTACGTGAGGTTGAAGCATAATTTTGTATAATTGAATTCATGAAATTTCCT
>JANZXR010003367.1:0-17128 GCA_027575705.1 Erythroxylum echinodendron
TCCAAAAGAAGATGGTATCTGGCCAACCAAATTGTTCCTGCTGAAAATAAGTAGCTGCAGTTTCGACAATGACCCGAGCTCCGCCGGAATTTCACCATCAAGATTGTTGTAGCTGACATTAAGTTTCAGTAGATTAATGCAGCCGGAAATGTTAACTGGGATTTCACCACTGAACATATTGGAGCTAAAGTCCAACACTTGCAGCCTAAACAGACGGCCTGTTTCTGGCGGGATACTATGGCCTAAACTGTTGTTGCTCAGGTTTATGATCCTGAGAAAACTCAAGTTCCCAACGTGGGGGGATAGACTGCCGACAAGTTGACCACCGTGTAGGTTGAGCTCAACTACCCTCCGATGTCTAACTCCACATATAACACCTGACCACTCGCAGAAATGCGATGATTCATTCCAGGAGCTTAGTTTTCCAAAAGGGTCGTTCGTAATTTGAGCCTTGAAAGCTAGCAATGCGTCTCTATCTGTTTCATTGCCAGCAAGTAAAGAGAAGGAAGGTGTGAGCTGACATATTCCTTGCAGGAAAAGTAGAGCCAATTTGATGGAAACAATTCTTCTGACCTCCATGGTAGATGAGAGCGTCGAGCTTTAATGCTGAACATGAACTTGCTGCAACAGCTATTTGATGCAAGAATGATAACAAAAGATTGGATTGAAATCTGTTAAGTGCACACAATCTTTTCCATTGCTGACAGAAGTTTTAGTTAGAACAATTTTACTAACTTGGCAATAGAATCATCGAATACATTGTATGTGGATCCATACATGTATCTGCTCATCTTGACTTCTGACAACCGAAATTAGATTTCGAATGAAAGCTTAAAGTATTATTAAGCTGCGAAAGAGTAGGTTCCATCCTCAATTTGATAGAACATAAATGTAACTATCAACTACACTATTTACATATCAGTGTTTGACTTTGACTTTTTTTGGGTGAATACTTTGACTTGTTATTTTTTTATCTAATAAAGGAAAATCCAAAACAAAACAAACTCGCAGGCCCTCCGCGTCTAACAAAGGGTGCGAGGATACATCATGCCATGCATATCGTGCGTGAGAACGTCGTGAAGAGTCTCCGGAGGGTCTCGAAGGTAGTGCAAGCCAGGGCCCATCCGATAGGCTAATGCGGCCAGTCTATCTGCACATTAATTGCCTTCCCGATGTATATGCTGAAAGTGAACCTCCCACTCCCGGTGGACCAAGTCTCGTATACCTGTCACCAACGGAAAAAGGTCAGACAACAAACTATGTGAGGCGGAGAGGATATTAATTACCTTCAGGGAGTCTACTTTGACTACTACTCGGCAGTACTCACGGTCCCAAGCCAGGGAAAGGCCTGGGTGGACTCCCCATAGTTCCGTTTCCAAAGGTGCTCCCATGCCTAAATTGTGGAGAAACCCACCACACCAATGACTAGAACTGGACCGGAAGAGACCTCCAGCGGCTGCTAGGTGGGATCCCAGGCTAACGGCACCATCCGTATTGATCTTGAGCCATCCCTCCATCGGGGGGCTCCATCGCACACGCCCAAAGGAAGGCTATGGTGCTGGAAAACCCGAGATTCCACCGTGGTCGCCCAGAGTATCCAATCAACATAATCCATAACAATACGGGCCCCATCCATAGGCCTGACGAAGGTCGAATCAAAGACGCTATTATTATGCCATTTCTATAAGAACCAACACGCTACACTAAAGATGGTCTCCCAATTATGCTGAGTAAGTGAGGGTAGACATTGGAGGTTGATAGTAAGCCACGAGACCGCGTCCACCGGGGAGTGAATCCTGGCCTGGCAAGCAGCTGGAAATTGGTGCCATAAAGAACTGACTAGGGGGCAATCCCAAAGAGCATGAAGAATAGACTCGTCCCGTCCACAAAAGTGACACCCACTATTCAATGTAAGATGTCGCACTACTCGCTATTGATTGGTTAACAGCTTCTGATTAGCAAGAAGCCAGAGAAAGGACCGTATCTGTTGTGGCCCGACCCATTTCCAAATGATGTCCCATTGACAGCGAGGAGCCTCTGCGTCGGCGCGTTCTATGAGGGCATAGGCCGAATCAACTGTGAAAGACCTAGGGTGAGTAGGACCCACGGCAGTTGATCGGCTTCATGGGCAGTGTAATGAGGGCTATAGGACGCGATCAGCATACAGACAGTCGAGGGGAGGTACTGTTGGAACTGATGCCATTGCCAGACGCCGTCTTGGGTAAGATAGTTAGACACAGTGGCCTCCAGCACACACTAGGGAACTGGGGCAGTAGCCACTAAATAGAGGGGTCCCAGTTCCTCGACCCAATTATCCCTCTAGAAGCAGATGCTGTGGCCATCACCTAACTGCCAAACAGCGCCTTGCCGCACGATATGCCAGACTGCTGTCAGCCCCTTCCAGAAGGGCAAAGGGCCTCGTCGAGCCAAAGTAAGGGGGAGGGTAGAGAAATCGACTCAGTATTTGGCTCGCAGGAGCCGGACCCATAAGGCAGTGGGTTTAGTGAGCAGGTCCTAACCAAACTTAGTAAGAAGAGCGTCATTCATAGAGCGAAGGCGCTTTAAGCCCAGCCCCCCTTCGTTTTTAGGCGTACACACTGTAGCCCAATTAACAAGAGAAATTTTTGGACACCCCTCTTGAGAACCCCAGATGAAATTACGCATGATGTTTTCCAACTCATCGCAAAGTTGGCGGGGCAGGCGAACCGTTTGCATAGTAAAAATAGGGAGGGCGGCGATAACGGATTAGGTTAAAGTAACCCTGCCTGCTAAAGAAAACGTTCGAGCCTTCTACCCAGCCAGTTTCTTGTGGACATTGTCCAGAATGTACTGATAAGTGTGCCGGGCGGTACGCTCATGGAGCAGAGGGACACCAAGATATTTCCCCTGGTTGGTTGTACTAGGAACATCCAATGCTTGACTGAGATGCCGCACAGTAGCGCAGGGAACATTCTTGGAGAAGAACACCCGAGATTTATCTTTGTTCATGCATTAGCCCGAAGCCCTACAGAAGGTCTCGAGCGTCCTGGAGAGCACTTGCACTTGACAATTCGTGGCTTCCGCAAAAAGAATAAGAACATCTGCAAAGAATAAATGCGAGAGAGGCGGGCCGGTGGGGCTTAACTTAATCGGATGCCACTAGCCCTGCCCCACCTCCAGATTAATCAGATGCTCTAAACGCTCGATACAGAACATAAACAAGTAGGGTGAGAGGGGATTACCCTGCTTGAGACCTCTGGAGGGATGAAACGATTCAGATAGGGAACCTTGCCAATCCACTTGCAGAGTAACGGTTGTCACGCACTTAAGGATGAGCTGGAGGAGGGAGGATGGGATCCCAATGTCGGTGAGGGTATCGAACAGGAAATCTCAACTAATCCGATCATAGGCTTTTTCCAGATCAACCTTTAACGCCATATACCCTGTTCTACCCTTCTCTTTTCGCATTGTATGAATAACCTCTTGGACAATGATAATGTTATCAGTGATTTTGCGTCCAGGGATAAAGCTGCATTGATTGGGTTCCACGAGAGAGCCAAGATGACCTTTAAGCCGAGTCACAATAATTTTGGCGATGGTCTTATATAACACCGTACAGAGGCTAATGGGTCGGAATTGGGAGATGCGGATGGGATTGGGAACTTTAGGGATTAGGACTAAAATGGTATGATTCAAGTCCTCCTCCCACTGCTCCTGACGGCAAATCGCTTGGATTAGGGTAATGATGAAGTGACCGACTGTGGCCCACTGGTTCTGAAAGAAGAGCGCATCGAACCCATCTGCCCTCGGGGCTTTGTTAGGGTTTATAGAAAACACCGCATTACGAATTTCAATAGCATGAACCGAGGCTGCAAGCTTGGCAAGCCTATCTGCCGAAAGGTTTGGGAAAGCGCCAAAGGGGAGCATTGGAGGCCAAGTAACATCTTCAGGGGTGTACAACTGCTGATAAAAGTTACGGGCTAAATGTCTCAGCTGCAGCGGGTGGGAGATCACGGAGCTCATATCGTCTGTAAGGCAGTGGATTTTGAGTTTCTCGCGTTTAGCCAGGGTGACAGTGTGATAAAATTTGGTATTCTGATCACCCTTCGAGATCCAATCACACTTGGCCCGTTGGTGCCAGAAAATCTCCTCCTCACTTAGCTCATGATACAACTCTGTACTAAGTTGGTCCTTGAGGTCCAAAAGCGAATCGAAACTGTTTGTCTGCATAGCTCGGTGGAGACCCGCCAGGCGAGCGAACATACGTTTTTTGCGATGGAAGATGTGGCCAAAAACATCCTTGTTCCACTGCACAAGGTGCTTCGAAAAAGCAGTTAGGGAAGTCTGGAATGTGTCCGCACCCGGGTGCCAGTGGGTAGCTACCTCGTATGCGAACCCTGTATGAGCTAACCACGCATTTTGAAACCTAAAGCCGGGAGAGGGTCCAACAGACTGAGGGGTTCTGTGGGTTTGGATCAAAAGGGGGCGATGGTCCGAGTCGAGGAAAGGCAGGTGAGTAACAGACGTCGTGGGGAAAGTGGTCAGCCAAGGAGTTGAGCCAAACACCTGGTCCAAGCGCGCTTGAGTTGATCCTCGGCGCCACGTGAACTGGAACCCGACGAAACCCAAATCGTGGAGCCCACTATCATGGAACCAATTCTTAAACAGCTGATTGACGACCGACCGGTCGTAGCACCCCTCTTCTGTCAGAAGCCTCAAGTTTAGCATTAAAATCGCCACCGACGATCCAAGGCCTAATAGTAGTCTCCCATAGCCAAGATAAAAGCGGCCATAAGATTTTTTGGGAAGAGAATTGAGGGCTGGCATACACCAAAGTGAAATTGAAAAAATCTCCAACATACTTGACTCTGGTATAAAGGAACTGCCGGTGGGCCATGAACACGGAAACATCAACGTTGTTAATCCAAAGTAGCCAAAGGCCGCCAGAAAATCCTTCTGCTTCAACTCTGAAGGAGAAATCATATCTCAGCTTCTGGATTACCTCGAACGCTCGATTCTCGCTAATACGCGATTCAAGCAAGGTCAAAATATCAGGTTTATAAGTGCGCATATAATGATGAAGGACAGTGTGCACGCGGGTTCCTCCGGCGCCCTAACAATTCTAGACTATAATCGACATCATTAGCGTTGGGCTAATCTGAGCTCCCTTACGTCGTCCGATAAGGTAGTGAGTGCATGGAGATAGCCGCGTCTCCACCGTCTAGGATGTCCATCCCTTGGGCTTCCTCATTTGCCAGAGTCGACGCTTCAGGAATGGAGTCCGGAGGGTCAGTGGGGATTATGACAGACTCGGGCCTAGTGTCTCGCATGGGCTCGGCCCCAAGATCGGGGTCGCCGGACAGGAAGCGCTGGCCTCAGATGTCCCTCTGGTATCAGCGACGACTGGGCTATCACAAATCATCTCAGCATGGGACGTAAGATTTATCGCAATATGGTGAGCAGTAGGCGTGAGGGCGAGTTGAACCATCGGGGTATCCGCAGGGCTAGCTACGAGTGGGCCAGCTGACTGATCTGTTGGAGCAGAAGAGGCCCTTGGGCCAGCTCTGTTTTTAGCCTTTGGTCTAGCCCTGGTTTGCCTCTTGGGCCCAGCTGAGGAGGACGTTGCCATTAGCCCATCCACCATGTAGTCCGCGAGATTAAGGCCCAGGCCTATGCAGGAAGGAACAGCGCGAGCAGGAGGCTCCAACGGTCTAGCGTAGCCGTCGTCCGTCTGTGCCTGAGCTGTCAGTGGTGAGTAATATCACAACAGATAGGACTATCACAACAGATAGGACTAATCCTGATTCTAAAGGAAAATAATCTTTCTGTAATCTTTCTGTTAGTTAGTTTGAATATGTATAACTCTGTAGATAGCGTTCCAGTGAATGTAAATCATCTGTATATATATTCATCAATACTCATTAATGGATGATACTTTTTCAAACCTCAATCAAACTCTTTATGGTATCAGAGCCTTCTACCCTCTAACGAGAAATCTGATCCTCTTTTTTTTTTTCCGTGTTCCTTCATTATGTCTGAGCAAACTCCAACAGTTGTTCATTCTGCGACTTCTGGGTCCACTGATGCTATTCCTCAAATCATCACTTTTAATCTAGCGTCACAACTACCAATCAAGCTCTCTAGTAGTGCCAATTTTTCCACATGGAAGGCACAAGTTTTAACTCTCATATGTGGTTATGATCTGCTCACCTTTCTTGATGGTTCTGTGCCACCACCACCTCAAACAACAGATGAGTTCAAGATCTGGTTTAGACAAGACAATCTCATACGTAATGCTTTAATAGCATCTGTCGATCCCACAATTGCACCGACCATCGCTTCTTCCTTGACTTCGAAGTAGGCTTGGGATCATCTACACACTATATATGCCAACAAGTCTCACACCCGTATCTTCACCCTTCGAGACATTTTATCCAAAATCGCCAAAGACAACAAATCAATCGCCGACTACTTAAGAGAGATACGCACAATTTCAGATGAGTTAGTTATGGCTGGCTCTTCGATTGATCCATCTGAGCTTACTGTTAAAATACTCAGTGGCCTGGGTCCTGATTATAAAGAAATAAGTGTTGCAATTCGTGCTCGAGATAACCCTATCAGTTTCGAAGAGATGCAAGACAAACTAGCTAATCATGAAATCTTTCTCAAGCATAAGGAAGCAAAAAAACCATCTGCTCCTATTACCGTTCAGATTGCTCAATCAACTAATTCTAGTTCCAATACTTCAGGCTCGCGTTCAAATCATCGTTGGAATAATCATTCGATCTCAAGACCTTATACTGGACAGTCCAGATCTGCTCAATATGGCAATTTCAGGCCACACAACTCTAATCAACAATTTTTCCAAGGAGCACACCAGCAATCGCCAGGTTGGAGACCCTCCTCCCCTGGTTCCAATCGGTCTAGGATCCAATGTCAACTTTGTGGACGTTATGGACATATAGCACTTGATTTTCGTTCCCGATCACATAATCATTTTGAAGCTAAAGCCATGTTTGCTGCTAGTCATACTCAAGATTATAATCCATAGGTAGTGGACAGTGGAGTCAATCAACATGTCATGGATAGATATATAAATCTTGTGAGTCCTCATGAATATACAGGCAGTGAAAGCATCACTATGGGCTGTAACATCCCGTTACCTTTGATGAGGAAATGTATTAGTTGTAGTGGTTCAACTAAACATGCGTCGGTTTTTTTAGACATATTTTGATCTACAGATATTCAAATAGAATGATTGTTGATTTGTATTAAATTAGAGACGAGTGGCTACAATTTTTATGAAGAAATTGAGTTTGAATTCTGTCTCTAAGAGTGTTGAAAATTGTCTTGAATTTGAGTTTTAGATTTGATCTCAATTTCTGAACAGTGTGGAGTAAATTGTGTATAACTTTTAAAATAATGAGCCAAATTGTATGAATTTAGGTTCTTTAGAATCAAAAATTGTTTAGAAGATGACTTTGTCAAAAAAACCTTATTTACCAGGTGTAAATTGGATGTGAAGTTCGGAAAGGGAAAGGAAAGGGGATTGAGGCGCTTCGGCCAGATGCAGGTCGTGATCGCGACTCCGACGGCCACTACAGATGTCGCAATCGCAACTCTGAAGGTGATACGCGGGAGACGCCTTCCAAACATATGTTGGTTTTTTTATGATATCTTGAGTTGTAGATGTCCAAATGAGGTGATTCTTAATTCAAATTAAACTAGAGATATAATTCTACAACTTTCTTGAAGAAGTATAAAGTTAATTCTGTCTCTAAGATTTTCAAATTTTAGTGCAAAATTGGGTCTGGATTGAGGTTATAGTACTACCCGAGACAGAAATTTTATTTTGATGTTTTCATAAAAACTGAGATTTTGTTTTTTGAAATGAGGAAAATGTTGGTTTTAAAATATTGTGATTTTCTTATAATGCTTTATAAGTGAGTAATGATATGATGCCTTGTGAAGTAAGTGTAGCGATCGAACGTAGCTTACCCTATCATAGGATATATACCAGAATGACCTCTGGGCGTCCCGATGTATAACCTGTGGTAAGGGGGCGCTACAACATATCTTCAAGTTGAGCACAATATATATTATGATTTCTAGGACCCAGAAACATAATACTATTATTATGAATATCGATAATTTCACAATGAGATGCATAGAAAATGACTTTGTAACCTTTGTCACATAGTTGACTCACACTCAATAAATTATATTTCAAACCATCAACAAAGAGAACGTTATCAATGGAGGTAGAGTCAGAATTACCAAATTTACCAATTTGGTGACCTTTGCTTTATTTTTGTCTGCAAAACAACATTACCCTCGTATTTTCTTTCAATGTAGTTGAAGTGTGATATTGTACCTGTCATATGTCTCCAACACTATCAACTATCTATTAATTCTCCCTTGCTTATGTTTTGAAACATATCTACATAAAGCATTATCTCATTTTAGGTACCTAAATTTTCTGGATCCTTTTGGGTTAATATTTTGACCTTTCAATCTCCAAACATATATCTGAGATAATTTCTTTTTACGAAAATTACAAAAATGATTAATGCGACCATGTTTACCACAATAATCGCACAAAACAAATGAATGATAATTGTTATGATTTTTGCCACTTAGCAGGTTCCTATTATTTTGGCTATAGCTATTGCTGGATTTAACAAAGAAGTTTTTGCATGGACTAATATTGTTATTTTCATTGTATCCTATTCCAGCCTTATCAAAAATGCATTTACCATTACCAAGCAATGCATCAAGATTCTTCCTTCCATCAACAAAATTTTCTAGATCATTTTATCGAGATAAGATCTTTCCAGCACTTTTATCCTTTTCAGGTTTTAAAGCAATGACCTTGTCTTCTAACTATTTTACCTTATCAGAATTATTTTTGTGCAGTGTATTTTCCAACTTAGTTATTCTTTCTTCCAGAGCTTCCTTTTCAGAAACCTTTTGCCTATGGTCAACCTCAAGTGACATATTCTTGGTCGCCAAATTTTCATTCATAAATTCCAATGATTTAATCGCACTCTTCATAGATGCATCATTACTTTTGAACCTCTCAAAGTTTTTGAAATACTTCACTTTCAATGTTTTGTATTGATCATACGATTCATGATATGTATTTTTCAATTCATGAACTTCAATATCAGAGTCAAAATAATATACTTCATCATCTCCTGATTCAGCCATGAAACAAACATTGCTGACTTCTTCTGGTTCTTCTTCTTTAAAGTTTTTAGAATCATCATCTGACCAGCCTGTAGTCATCACTTACTTTCTAGATTTTATGTTCTATGACTTGTCTTTTTGAAGAAGAGGACATTCTGGTCTTGTGTGTGCAAGCTTCTTACAGTGATAGTATATGATTTTATTTTTTTGTGTATTACTATTTCTGCTGCTGCCTTTTGAAAGGAACCTATTATTTCTGGCTTTCTTGTTTCCTTCTCTTTTCTTCATCAGCTTTATTTTATAGAAGCAAACATATTTTCTAACCATAAAGATGAACTCGTCATCTCCATCTATTTGTAACTCATTGTTACTTTCATCACAATTTGATTCGTCAGTTACTTTTAGTTATATTCCTTTTAAGTAGGAGGATCCTTTATCAAACCTAAACTTAGTTTCATGGATGATCATATTTTCTCATAGTTAGTTGAGTGAAATAATGTTTAGATCCTTTGCCATTTTTAGAGTTGTCACCTTAGGTCTCCATTCCTTTGGTAGTGACCTTAGAATCTTTGTTACGAGCTTGTCATTAGGCTATATCTTTCCTAAGTTCTTTAGGGTCGAGATGATCTTGTTGAAGCATCCGAAGAATTCATCTATGGTCTCTCCCTGTTTCATGCCAATAGTTTTTTATTGATGCATTAAAACACCTATTTTATGCTTCTTTATCTCATTCGTTCCTTCAAACATGACTTGAAGTTTGTCCCACAGTTCTTTTGTCGTAGAGCAGTAGGATATCTTTTTATATTCTTTTGGAGGCAATGCACATATTGGGGATATTTTGCCTTAGCATTTAGTTATGCATTTCTTTTGTCAGCATTAGTCCATACTTCTATGTTGTCACAAGTGGGAATTGTAGCTCCAACTTAATTGCTTACCATACTTCGATATCCACAGATTGGAGATATATGGTTATTCTCCCTTTCTAGTATGAGTAGTTGTTTCCATTGAAGTAAGGAGGCTTTGAGACGGATTGTCCTTCAAAACTTCTCAAGGTATTTGCCATGATCTGTCACGTGCCATAAAACAAAAAATTGTGAAACCTCACTCTGATGCCAAATGATAAAGCAAACATATAAAAGAGGGGGTGAATTATGTATGACTTAAAAAAATTTCGTACGTTACTTTCAACTCGTATAAAGACATGAGCCTATTAAAAATTAAAACAACAGGAGCCTGTTAGACGATAATAGCCTGTTAGTTGATAGGACCCTGCTAAAGTATAAATCCCATTGGAAACGATAAAAAGAAGACACCTGTTAAAATAAAAGGAACCATCAGCAAGTTGAAAACAGAAGGGACCTATTATAAAAGTGAAGGAGCCTCGTACTAAAATGAACACACAAAATATAATGCGGAAATATAAAAGATAAGGAGTGAGAGAGAGAGAGGGACACAGTCGATTGATACTAGTGCAGCTTACAACTTAAGCATACATCCAATCCCTAAGTATCCAACTTGAGTGTTTACTATAAAATCAAGTAGTAATTTGACAAGCCTCTCCACGCTCACAAGTTAATATTTTTCAAGGTTTTTCATCCTTCCACATTAGTAGTATTTCACTAGCCCCTACAAGCTCTCAAAATAAAAAAATGAGGTTTGCTTGATACGAGCTTCAGTAATCTCTCTCAAAAAATTTCACTTTCTAACACATAAGAGAATTTTTACAAAGATATTCCTTTCAAGAATGTATATACTTTTGATGAATTTTGACAATATAGCTTCCCAAGCTTTTGTATCGTTCAGTTGTTTTTCACAGTTACATTGACTCTTCCTTAAATAGACATTTCTTCAATTAGCCGTTACTTCACTTACATCCTTAGTCAACTGGATTGATTTGGGCCTGAATAAATTCGATGTTATCTTTGCCAAAAATCTTCTAGCAATCACGGACCTAATATGTGACCTTCATAATTAGTAGGATCCTTTCAGATAAATCATTTCTAATAAGGTAAGTTTATAAAGAAGGTTCCTGTAAGAGAAAACATATTTCGTATAATTTTATTCATTTTAAGAATAAGACTGCTAATTGTACAAGGAAATAAATCCAATTTGAATATTGAAATATTATACAATTATCATCAAAATTGTTAGTCATAAACCTTGAGCTAACGTGATACTCTTGAAGAAGATAGAAACATGAAACATAGAACTGTACAAAAAGGGATAATATTTGATGGTTCTATTTTAGCTGCTCTAAGGAAAAAGGTTGCCCATGTACCACAGTTGGAGCATCCTACACGCTATAAACTAGTGGCAGCACTAATTTGGGGACCTTTCATGGCTGCAACAAGAGAAACAGACGAAAAAGTAAACGATTATGTTTTGGGGAGCTTGGTTGATTTGCGCAGGAAGGTTAATTCACCATATTTAGAGCAATATATAGGGAACTTATGGAAGTGGACAATGGTACATTGCTCTGCAGAAAGTATACCAGACTATGCTGGATTGGTCCAAAAAATTCAAGAGAGAGTGAGAATTAATACAAGTGAAGAGAACTGGCTATAAACTGATGACTACTTGGCTTTCTTAAAAACTGCGAGTGAAAAGTTTCAGAATAATTCCTAGGCATATATATTTAACATGAGTTGGTGTAAATTTCCATATTATGAGATTGATTTTGGTTGGGGAAAGCCAATTTGGACAGGCTGTGGCAAAACGCCAGATACTGATGCTTACTTCCTAGATACAAGCGATGGAAACAAACTAGAAGCATGGATGGGATTGCCAGAGACAGATATGGCGTTCTTCGAACGACATACTGACAATGGTATTGAACACTTCTCACCTTCCATGCCAATGAGTCACATGTAGTAAGGAATGTCTCCTTATAAGGAATTATAGTTGCGAATTTATAAGGAATGTCTCCTTTATCGGTCCCTAAGACAAGTAATTCTAATATATGTTCCTTTTTTTATAAATGTTGTTTGTGGAAGTATATATTTTTATTGCATTTTCTATCGGATAATATTTTGGGGGATGACATTCATGAAGAATAACATAACAAAATACATGTGTTTTATTTCCTCATTTATGTCAGCAGTTTCAATAGATATTTGGGATTATTTAATTACTATAGATGGCTACTATTAATAGCTAAAGATATTAGTTACAAAAGCAAAGCATAATAGAAATCTTGATATAATCAATATAATTAATAGAGACCATGTAAAGCTTAAGATGGGACATCTAGTTCTCTTGAATGTTTCCTGTTCAATGTTTTGCTAGTCTTTTGCTTTGTTTTATATTTTATATCTGTTCTTTTTTTTTTGAAAAATAAATATTGCATTATCCATAGACAGATCCAATACAACATTCCACTGAGTTCAAGTTATAACTGTATACAGAAGTAAAATAAGTAAAGAAAATTAACTAATTATAACAACAACTAAACCGTATTAACTATTCCATCTATTTTTCATGTCAGGAGAGAGAGAGAGTGAGCTATAGATTTTTTGCAATTAAGGCAGATCTAATTATTAGTTTATGCCCTTATAGTCAATCATTTGGATGCAATTTGATGCATGACATTATTATTTATGAAAAGACATTCTTTATTTTTTTATTAAGTTAATTACATTTGATATTTTAATACTGAAGATAAAATCCCTGGAATAACTACCGTGTAATTAAAATTATAATGAGATCATAATTGTGAGATTCAATTTATAATTATGTATTATTCCTAAATGTTCCTAGTTGCAGTTTTATTAAAACGGGATATTGTTGAAACGGTAGAAGTAGCACATATTATGTTTTTTTCTTATGAAAAAAGTAATTGATTTCATAAATTAAATCATGGAGATACCTAAACTAATGTGTGTGTGATTATTAGAGAATAGGTCACTAAACTGACCCGATTATGAGAATCTCAAATGAAATATTACTTATGTGTCTATGAAATTTCTCATAATGATGGTTGTATAATTGATCCCTAGATTTGAGATTACTAAGGTATCTCATATAGGAATTATTGTGTTTTAATGCTACTTATGAATTGTCCTAGAATGATTTAGTCGGTGGTACTTGGATGCAATATGAACTATATGGAGATAGTTGAGTAAGTCAATACAAGATTCATCACTCTAAAGTAATTAGAGAGAATATTCTATTGTTCTTGATTAGTATTAATTTATGGAATTCTCTGGCCAGAGTGAATTGACATTTGAAAAAGATATTTTCGAATTTTAATTATAAATCAATTACTAATTAGAAGGAACAAACTTGATTGGACTGAAAGAGTAGACACTATATCCATACTCTGTCCAATTGGAATATTGGATGACGAAAGGATTAAAGTGTACATCATAACAATGCATTGACAGGCTAAGTCCAACCACCTTAACATTCCTGATATTTGGGTAGTCATGACATGTTGTTAGATATCAATCTTGATCGATGATTATATATTGTTTAATTGGAGAATTAAAGATAAATTAAAAGGAGTATTGATTTATCTAATTCTAATTGTGAATTAGAATTATAATTTATATCATTGCCAATATATTAGGAACCTCATGGGTCACACATCAAAGAGCAATTTGTGAAAGAAAAATCTATTTAATTAAGTTGGACTTAATTATAAAGTTTGAGAAACTTTAGGGATCAAATATGAGTATTTGATTTTATTAAAATTTTATTAATTAAAATTAGAGTGTGATTTTAA
The DNA here is from genome assembly GCA_027575705.1 of Erythroxylum echinodendron. Classification (NCBI taxonomy): domain Eukaryota; kingdom Viridiplantae; phylum Streptophyta; class Magnoliopsida; order Malpighiales; family Erythroxylaceae; genus Erythroxylum; species Erythroxylum echinodendron. The sequence continues at coordinate 13,892 of JANZXR010003367.1, forward strand.
TTATAATTAAAGAAGTTGATTTTAATAGATTTAAAATTCCTAAGGATTTATTCTATTAATAGGAAGACAAAAACAAAGAAGCTGGCATATTTTTGTTTTTTCTGGAGAAATAGCTAGCATTTCTTGTTCTTCCTCTCAAAAGTTGAGAAATTGCTTTGGTAGATACTATTAGAGGCTGGAAGATTGAACAACTCATGATTGACACAGTGAAGAATTTGTTCAAAGATTTCAACTGGAAATGCAAATCAGGTATGATTCATACTTTACAATTCATGTTTTTATTCAAGTTTTACAATTATTGAGATCCGATTGGAATTCGTAAAAATTTTATTTTCCGTTATGCCAGTGATTTATCCACGATTGGATTCCAATAGTGACATCAGAGACTCTGTTAATTGTTTAATTTGAATTATACACTTTATTGTTATTGATCTGGTAAAATTTAAGGTTTTTATTAACTATTTTTGTCTATATTCAGGCTAGTTTTGACTGTTTCTGGAATTGTTTCCAAGATTGTTCATGTTTTGCGTTTGAATATGGTTTCGATTATATCGCATATTATGCCTCTATTTCCCGACTAGTGTTTTGATTGCCTGTGGAAATTGTTTCGATATTACTCCTTGCATTTTTAGTTATGAAAATGAAAAGCCCTTGAGAGCATGTATATGTATTTGCCTCCTGTATGGTTGTATTATGGAATTGACGAATCGGACTGTAATATGTAGCATAGAACTTATTACGTATCCTGGATCGCTCATGAAAGGGTTAAAAATGAAGGAAATGCAGAATACCTAATTTCGATTCCATCTTCTCTTCCGAAGCAGTTTCTGAGCACCAAACGAGCTCTAATCTCTTGGGACCTTTACGGAATACGATCACCAACACATTGTTAATGTCTTTCTATAGTTTTCTCAAAACGTAAGCGCTCTTAACGGGTTACAGGACCCGTATGCTTATGAATGATGTATGAGAAACTGCAGGAGACCTTAACCTTTATATATAGTTTCCATATCGAGCTTCCCCATCACAAATCTGATATAGGTCTAATCCATACTAATCGGGATCCATTTTCTACCCAAACTTCTACCCATTGATTGAGATAATTTATTAGGTCGCTTTATTATCCTTATCTGGATCAAATTAAGTAACTTAACTGATAATTTATTGAAAAGCGAAAATTTACAATTAATGTTGTCCATTTAATAAAAAAGGACAAAAATGTCCTACATCTCCCCCTTGGACTGTCATTAATTACGGTGTTGCTTAAGTTTAAAAATAATTTGAAAACTTGGTTAAGTCACACTACTGTATTTATACCAAATTTTAAAAACACTTGATCCAAAGGTAATGAAAGTTCAACATTCCGTCCTGTAAGGTTTTCAATACCGAAAAATATCAAACATGTGTCATATGTGACACAAGTCTAATATAGTCACAAATATCTAATACCTTACTAATATGAATGGGAAAATGGAGTGTGGCAAACTAAGACGCTATCCGTATGATCTAAATTATATCATCTTCATTTGTAGGTCTTGATTTCTCCAATTTTATGCTAAACCACATATGCTAAATTGCATTAGAGGAATCTTGTTTTCTTTCACCAAATGCTAAACAACATTAGAGAAAACATTTATGTTCTCTAATTGAATGCTAAACTGCATTAGAGAACCTTTATCAGATTAAAACTTATATCCCTTATGTCATGTAAAACTTTAAGAATATCCATAAAAAATTGTTTGTGTCTAAATTACATAGGCTCAAAATCAATCTGCATATATGCCCAATGACCTTTAAATGCTTAAGATTGACACAAATCTAGACTTTCATATGTATTATGACTATACACAAGAATAGTTATTACTGAGGATAAAAAGATGATCATCTTTCTTATTAAATAACCATAATGTCATAATACCTTAAAATGTACAAATATTTAAGGAACAAATACTGTGATTCCTAACTACTGCTATCTAAGGACCTTAATATGTCATACTGGATATATGTTTAATAAACACTAGTAGGCGAAGTCCTTTAGTTAAAGGATCAGCTAACATTTTCTCAGTCCTGATATGCTTCAATTCGATCATCTTTCTGAATCAACTCCTTTATGGTCAAGTATTTGACCTCTAAATGCTTAGACCCTGTGATATTCTTGTTATTTTTATTGAACAACACTGCAGCAAGATTATCACAATATAACCGAATGGGTCTAGCTATCGAATCTACCACAGACAACTCAGAAATCAAGTTTTTGAGCCAAACCGCCTATGTAGCAGCTCTATAACATGTAACAAACTTTGCATGCATGGTCGAGGAAGTTACCAGTGTCTGTTTGACACTCTTCCACGATACTGCACCATCTGCCAACATAAAAATGTACCTTGAAGTGGATTTGCAATCATCCGGACATATAGCAAAATTGGAGTCTGTATACCCTGTGAGGCTTAAATCGTTGACTTTTCTGTATGCTAACGTATAATCCTTGGTACCCTTTAAGTATCTCAACACTCATTTAACTGCATTTAACGTATAATCTATAACACCCCACTCCCGCTGGACCCGAACCCGATATCGATAGTGATATCCGAGTCCGTGCTCCGCGAGGGTGGTGTGCTACATCACTAAACAATCAAAAGTCGGTATAATTTTTTTTCTTTTTTTTTAATACGCGTAAATCAATAATCACAACTTTGGGCCCACTTTTATTCAGAAACATTTCGTTTACAAGAGTTGCCAAAATTTTTGTTTTATACCAGAATTTTGATTAGCTCAAACCGAAAACGAAACATATTACACTTTAATCAATTTCTTTTGCAAAACCCTCTCTCTCTTTTTTTTTTGAAACCACAAACATAAAGTACACAAAATCGATAACCTAACCGGCCCACTTTGTTTTATAACCATTTTCAACAAAACAATATAATCAATAAAATTTTCAATAACTATTTAGTCCCATTACAAATTACAAACCATTTCCAATTCCCAAAATTATTACAACCATAATGTTCAATTACAAATAATACTAAATTTTGCAGAAAATACAATTCAGTGTAAAATAAAGAAATACAATGCAGATGCGAACTGATCCCGACCTCTATCCCTGACTTGCATGAAATAGGCATACTCCTGTTGCCTAACGGGGTATTCTTTTGAGTCTTGAAAAATAATTGCAAATTTTGGGTGAGTTTTGCGAACTCAGTGAGTGACCATCATCGATGGCTCACCCAGTCACAT
>JANZXR010003388.1:0-17126 GCA_027575705.1 Erythroxylum echinodendron
TTAAGAGAGTGTATACCTTCTTTTGAGGTGAGTTGGGGAAATCATATTTCTCAAATAGAATTGGAACATCCTAAGATGTGCGGAATGAATTGTGTGTCAATTTTGAACCTAGGCAATGTAGGGTAAAATTGAACTTCAAATGGATGCTAATATGCCTATGTAATTAAAAAACGATATTATTTTGAATAACGTTTTGCGCTTGGAGTGCAAAAGATGACGTTTATTGCATGAAATAATGTTTTAAAATTTACATATCCATGATCGAGCCATATTTGCCGCGTATGTGTCCTTTTTGGCTTAGAGCCATCGCAAGGTTTCATTTTATCGGTCGGACCAATGCCTTACTTGATTTTATACTTAAAATTTGAATATGATTTTTTTTTGTGATTGGTGAGGTAACGACTGGCCAACCATGTGCTAGGCACAACTGATTAAGTGACCCCTGTACCCTTGACGTTGTACATAAAAGTTGGGTCTTTACAGCGACACCTTTCTATGGGACTCGCAGGTGATTCTACGCCTAGGGTTTGCACACCGACGAAGTCATCACCTAGGGTCATTATGCTCTTGTCAACTGTAGTTCGAACTTAACATGGATGAAGTCGAGCCAACACCGAGGATCGGTGGGTGTGCGCGCTAGTTTGGCCGACTAATGTTGACACACATGATTGTTTTGGCTTATCCTAATTAATTTCTTTCTGACGAGATTTAAATTAAACATGTTATATTTTTATGCTTTTGTGTACTGGAACTAGAACCTATGTTCACCAGATGAGTGATTAATAGGCTAGGCCTATATGGTTCCTAACCAGTCTAAGATGAGTTATAGGCTACGCCTATGTGATTTTATGTGAAGTATGTTCACTTTGTAGGTTATTTATACCGACTTGGTGTGTATCGAGTTCCATGCGTGATATATTTTTTTTTCTGCTCACTGAGTACATAATGTACTCACCCCTCTCCGTTTTCCAACCATGCAGGTTAATATAGTGAGCTTGAAACTCTGTGAGGATTGTGCGGTCTTTTGACGTTTTCGGGACATCACCGCACGTGGGCAGTCATTAGTCTCTCTTTTATACTTTTGTCGCATAATGGCTCATGAACTATCTTCTTTGGGTTGGTTACGTAAATATGCTTTGCAATTTCATAAATTTGACTCTTAACTATTTTGTCATTGTAGAAGACCTAATGTATGAGCTTTGATACTATTGTTGAGGTTGCTTTGAGTGGATTTTAAAGTCCTACAGTTGTGGTAAAATTTTTGGTGTGAATATAGAAGTGTGTTTAAAGTTGTTTGCAGGTTTTGGGATTTTTAAATACAGCCATTGTGCTGCCCAATTTTTTTTAAAAATAAAATAAAAGGGGAAAGACATTCAGTTAGCCTTGCATAGTCAGTTTAAGGACACCGTTAGTGTCCTTAGCTCGGGCATGCGGTAGTTGTCATAGGCCTGATGTGGTACCGAGTCGTGACAATAAAAGTATCATACAGGGACAAATTGATTACAAAATTACAAAAATTATCTATTCACAAAAAATTAATTAATTAAAACTATTAGAATAATACTTTACATAGATGCAAAATATGAAATATGTAAACAAAAAGTAAAATTTTCATATATATATATATATATATATATAAAGAAAAATCAATCAACTAAATATTGGAAAGAATATAAGGGAATCAATTAACTTACTATTTAAATGCAGAATTTATGGCAAATGTTGGTAATTACTTGTTACTTTGATGGGCAAAACTCAAAGATTGCAACTTGGAGAAGATGAAAGCTTTAGGTGTGGTCCTCATGGAGTTAGGTGAAGGAGAAGCCAAAAAGACAAAAAGTAGTGTGCTTAAGAAGCCAAAAGGGTTAAATTAATCATGTAGTTTTTATCTCTCTATTTGTAGGCTTTCATTTAAAAAAGTTATAGGCCCAAATAATAGTAATCTTAGTAAAAATGATTGGGCTCAGATTTTATTTTTATTTGACATCTTAATATATTTAAAATTTTTATTATTAATTTTTTGTCACCAATTAAATTAATGGTGGAAAAATTTTAATTTTTTTATGAGATCAAAACTTAAAATAATTGTGCATCCGTCTTTGCCCTTAGCATGTTACGTATCTAACAAAATAAGCTTACAAGGCCACTGTGAAAGAAAAGAAGCCAGAAGCATTCACAGAAGGAAGAGTGCAAATAGGGAAAGGTGGAAACAAAATGAGGTGAGATGGAGGTGAAGAGTAAGAATCTCAACTGGATTTGGCCATGAGACAAGGATCCAAGGATTTGGAATATGAATGATCACCAATTAATGGATGATGAAAAAGTATTAGTAGTTAAAGAGATTGGAAAGTGAACAATACGAATTATAACTAAGAGGATGGATGGATAAAAATGCTCGTGAGGTGAAAAAAATGAAAATATTGAACTAATGAATTCTTGAACACTAGATAGTGGCAGTGGCACATTAATAAGAAGTTTAATGATTTAACTATATACTTGGAACAACTTGTCCACCAAAAAGGACAAGAAGAAAAAAGAAGGCATAAGACAAGAAATGAGAAAATGAACAATGTGATTCCAATGCATCATAAATCATGACATAATAGATAAATTGTAGAAAAGGAGCAAGATATGGAAATTTTGCAGGCCCAAGAGCTTATAGACATAAAACTAAGATGTAAATGGCAAGATTCAGGAGATTTATTACAACTCATTAAGAAGTTGTCTGACTGGTCTCGTTAAACCCATCTCAATGGAAACTAAATGTTTCCAAAATGAAAACAGAACCTTATAGTTTGACCTGGGATCTTGGCCTAACAAAATATTAATTTTTAAAGGCAATCATCATATTAGGTCTCTTTTGTATCAACTTAGATGATAGCCTATATCCATCTGGCACAGCGAAATTTCACATATAGCACTTCTAAAACCAATACAATAAAATTCATTTGACTTTATATGGCATAGAAGGAATTAAGTTGTTAGTTCCACTGCTTTACCCTATAAAAAAGCTAACCTAATGTATCACAAACTAGGATGTGTACGCTGCCAAATATCCAACCAACTGGATAAAGTAAACTTTTTCAGCTTCATTTATGTACACATAGGAACATTTTCCCCACGTTTGCCTAACCTAAAGCCATCACCAACAATTTGTTACAACAGAATCATCCAAGTGAGGAAACTCAACTTTATAGATTCTAGTAGTATAAGACTGAGTTTGAGAATGAGAAGTTTGATTACCCATTCTATTGTCGACAGGATGCAGATTACCCATTCTATTGTCGACAGGATGCATCATCGGAGACTTTCTAGAATCTTTTTTCCTTCCTCCCAAAGAACATTCACCTCTACTACCATCTTTAGCACTCAACAACATCTCCAATCGAGCTAATTTGTCATTTACTTGTGAAATTTCTGCCTTGATGTCCTTAACTTCTGATTGGGTTTGAGCTAATTTATCCACCATCACAGCTTCCATTTCTAGCTCTGTTCCTCCATGTGTCACTGCCTAGGAACATATAATCGTCATTGAAATGTAAAAGCAATGGCTTTATACAAACCTGCTACGATGAAATCAACTAAAACATAAACTCCATGTTCACAACTCCTAGGAATGTGTTAGTAGGTCTAAGACCAATTCAAATAACAAATTACCCTTTAAACTCGAGCATTATTAATAGAAAAAGTAACTAACTAAGCAACAAATATGGATGATTCAACATCCTCCCTTAAAATGAACTGCATTAGTGCATTCAATTTACTCCAGACATCATACACATGCCAAGTTTATCTCGCAGCTTCAAAAAGATCTCCAGTTTTAGAGGCTTAGTCATGATATCAAACACCCACTTTTGTGTACTGCAGTGCACCAACTATACTATCTCATCTCTTGTAAGCTCACGTAAAATATGAAACCTCATATCGATATGCTTACTTCGACCATATCGATAAGCTCACGTAAAAACTCTGCCTTTGTCGTAGATAAAGTCACCACTGGCTACTTTCTTGAGGACCATGAAACAACCCCTATTCCTAGCATAAACACATACCCAAAAGTACTTTTCCGATCATCAACATCCCCTGGATATTTACTATCTGCAAATGCTATTAAACTCCCTTTTCCACCTTTCTTGTAACCAATTTCAAGCTCCATAGTCCCCTTCAAATACCTTAGTATACTTTTGACAACTTGCAAGTGCATCTCAGTTGGTTTATCCATTTATTTACTAATCAAACCAACCACATACATGATATCTGGTCTCGTGGTCTTCAAGTATAATAAGCTTCCAACCAATTGCTTGTACTCTGTAGCATCCACTTTCACTGCACCATTTCCACTTTTTGATAGCTTACATCCTGGAATGATTAGATTTTTCACAAGATTGCTCTTTCCATGCCAAACCTTTCAAGCACCTCTTTGGTATACTTCCGTTGGCATATGAAAATTCTATTTGAATTTTGTACCACCTCTACACCTAAAAAGTACTTCATTATGCCAAGATCACACATATCAAACTCCTTCTTCATTGATTCTTTGAAACTTTTGAACATATCCTCATCATTTCCTGTAAAGATGAGATCGTCCACATAGAGTCTCACAATCAGCAACTTCCCTGTATCACCAGATTTTTCACAAAAGCATTTTTCAAACCCCTCCTTGTCAAAGTATGCTTCAATTCTGCTGTACCAGGCTTGAGGAGCCTGCTTGAGCTCGTACAACACCTTCTTAGCCTATAGACCTTGTGCTCCTTTCCTTGTTTCATGTATCCTTGAGGTTGATCAATGAATACTATCTCATTCAATTCTCCATGTAAGAATGCACTTTTTACATCCAGCTGAAAAACACTCTAACCTTTGTGAGTTGCAAGAGCAGGAATTGTTCTGATTGTATTCCACCTAGCCATCGGTGCAAATACTTCCTTATAGTTAATCCCTTACCTTTGAGAGTACCCCTTTGCCACAAGTTGGGCCTTATGTTTGTCCACATATCCCTTCTTATTAAGTTTCGTCTTAAACACCCACTTTACTCCTATTCTTTTAGCTCTAATTGGTAAGGTAGTTAATTCCCATGTCTTATTTTTTTCAGTAGCTCTCATCTCTATATCCATTGCCTCTCTCTATTTCAAGATTTTGTATGCTTCCTCAAATGTGACTGGATCCTTTGCCTCTCTCTATTTCAAGATTTTGTATGCTTCCTAAATGTGACTGGATCCTCAACTAAAGTAAACATTACTAAACTATGCCTCTCTTCTTTATTAGACAATCCTTCACTGGTTACACAATCCCTTAACCAAGCTGGCTGCCTTCGACTCCTCCCTTGATTTGGACTTAGTGATGCTTCCTCTACCAACTCACTTAGTGATGAGTTATTTATTTCTTTAGTTTGTTCATCTTCCAAATCTTCTCCTTCCTTATTAACATCATCATCTTCATTGTCACCTTCCCATTCTAACACATTACGTTTCTCCTCATTTGTACTTGTACCCCAATTCCACTTCTCATCCTCATCACACACTATATCCTTTCTAATCACTATCTTCTTCCAAATTGGATCATAAAGCCTATAGGCTTTTGATTCCTCATTCATACCCAAAAGAAAACATTTTAAACTCTTATTATCTAGCTTCTTTCTTTGACTATCAGGCACATCGACATGAGCCACACACCCAAATACACGAAAATGATCAACACAAGGCTTTATACCACTCCAAGCCTCTTCAGGAGCAACATCTTTGACAACAAGAGTGGGACTCTGATTCAACACATAGACAAACCAATTCACTACTTCCGGCCAAAACCCTTTTGGTACTTCCTTTCTTGATAGCATGCTATGCACCATGTTCATTATAATGTCATTTTTTCTCTTAGCAACCCCATTTTGTTGTAGGGTATAAGCTGTGGTAAGTTGTCTGTTAAACCCATTCATGCTACAAAAATTATTAAACGTGAGTGAGGTAAAATCCCCACCTCTATTAGTCTTTAAGCAGCAAATCACGTCACCAATCTCCTTTTCCACAAACAACATATAATTCTTAAACATATCTAATGCTTCAGATTTTTTAGATAAAAATACGCCCTGGTTTTTCTATTGGAATCATAAATGAAGGTGATTACATACCTTTTTCCACTATTTGATTTCAGTGAGATAGTCCATAAATATCTACATGGACTAGTTGAAGCTTCTTAGATGCCCTCTACAAGCTTTTCTTCGGCATTGTTTCTCGGTGTTGATTCCCAACCATATAGTCACCATACACTTTTGATGGAACTCTGAGCATCGACAAACCTCTGACCATATCCCTATAGAGCAAAGTCCTCATCCCCTTGAAACTTAGATGTCTATATCGGCCATGCCACAATTGTGTGTTGTCTTCAGATGTGGCTTGAAAACAAGTTGAGGTTGGGCGAATCATAAAAGCAAGCACAACAAACATCCTGTTGGCTGACATCTGTATTTGTATAATTAAACCTCTTCTTGGATGGTAAATCTTACACATGCCATGCTGGATGAGAATAGCTGAATTTTTCTCTTGAAGTTGGCCAATGCTTAAGAGATTATTTCTTAACTCAGGTATAAAATAAACCTCTGTGATTACCTGAGTTAATCCATTGACGTGAAGCTTGACATTTCCTTTTCCCATAACCATCATCCTTGAGTTATCTCCGAGCTTCACCGATTGTCTGAACTTTTCATTAAGATCAAAGAACCACTCCTTATTACCACACATATGTTTGTTGTAGCCTGAGTCGAGGAACCACACATTCTCCCTTTTTGATTGATATATCTCCACATATTCTATCAAAAGCATTTCTTCTTCCTCATCTAATTCTGCATAATTTGCACTTTTCTCCCTAGGGCATTCATACTGAAAATGCCCTAGTTTCTAGCAATTGTATCACTGGACCAAGGCTTTGTTGAAAGATTACCTAACCCTCCCTCAACCCCTTCCTCTGAAACTTCCATGAGCTCTTACTCACCCTTTAACTCTGTGCTCATCTCTTCCTCCCCTTTTCTCTGAATTGGTGATGTTCAAAGCATACTCCTCCTCCTTCTGTCTTTGCATCCCTATTCATCAACTAAGATACTACTTTAAGTCTCATATATGGTCATGGTAGAGATGCCATTGGACTCTTCTATTGAACAGATAACATAATTGAACTTGAGATTTAATGACCTCAAGATTTTCTCAATGATCACACTCTACTCCATCCTTTCTCCATGCGCCTTCATCTTATTGGAAATGTTCAATGTCCTGGAAAATTATTCATCTACTTTTTCACCCTCCTTCATGCCAAGAATCTCAAACTCTCTCCTCATTGCCTATAGTGGAGCATGCTTCACCTTGGTAGAGCCTTGATACTTCAGTCTCATTGAATCCTAGATAGCCTTTGCAGTCTCCTTGTTGAATATGGTCTTAATAATAGTCTTATCTATAGCTTGGAATAGATAGTTCTTTACCTTTAAAACTTTCAGTTTCTGATCTTCGTTGCTCTTTTATTCTGCCTCTGTTGGCTGTGCTCCTTCTGTTGCTGCAGGAATCCCATTTTCTATCAAACCCCAATATTCCTTTGATTTGAGGAAGTTCTCTACGAGCATGGCCCAATGGTCATAATGACCATCGAATCGTGGAATTGATGGTTGAACAAAACTGTTGTTCTATGTCACCATAATTCTCTAACTCTTCTCTTGTTGGCTAATCTCTTACTCTTGTTACTTTCTTAAGAAACTGCATTTTTTTGGAACACTCAATCAGGCCTCTGTGATATGGCTATGATACCAAATGTTAGATATCAGGACAAAGTTTAGACCTAAGCAAAAAAACTGTTTATTGAAATGTAAAAGCAATGGCTTTATACAAGCCTGTTACAATGAAATCAAATGAAACACAAACTCCACGTTCACAACTCCTAAGAACGTGTTAGTGGGTCTAAACCCAATTCAAATAAAAAATTACCCTTTAAACTCGGGCATTATTAACAGAAAGAGTAACCAACTATGCAACAAATACGGATGCTTAAACAAAAATGAAAGATAGCGAGAGAGCGTGGCGAGGCTTAGCTGAAGGAGAGGGAAAAACCAAAAAGGGAAAGTAGTTTCTCCTGTTGCTTAAGAGAAACCCTAACTATTAAGAGTCCTCTTATAAATAGAGATTGAGACGTTGATTGAATTGCCTTTATGGATCAAATTAAAATAGCAAGTGTTTGTTTTAATAGAACCAAATATGTATACGTTGGTTAACTAGACCATTATTTCCCGCACAAAGTGCATACAAAATGTATATAATTTATGAATTAAAATTAATTTATTAATATAACATTTTTATCAATGAAATATAAAATAAAATCATTAAAAATATCCCTATAACAATAATGAGATGACCACTTTAAGATGGCAACAAAGCATATCTTTACTTTTCTTATCAGTACCACATTGTCGTTTCCTAGTTTTACGACTCTTATAACCCCACGTCGTAATGCTTATAAGATGTATATTTCATTTTTAATTATAATTTTTCAATATATGTATATGTTTGTTTCTTATTTTAATCCTCACAAGATTATGACGAATCTTATTGAAACTCATGAGATTATAACTCCACATCTTAATGATTGCAGTATGACATGAATATCCCATACTTTGTAGATGTTATTCTTATTCAAGTGCACCTAAATTAATGCATTAATAACACAAAAAATATGGTTATATCTAGTTCAAATAAGGCCTTTTTCCTTTTGAATTTTGTAAAAAATCAATTAGGAATTTTTAATAGTATAATTATTAGCTTTATTTGCTTTTGAATGCATTAAGTTAATTCTTTGTGCATTATTTAAAAGGTCTTAGTATTATTTCTTATTTTTTGTTTTCTATATATGTTAGACTATTTCATATTCTATTATAGGTAAGGTAAAAACTTGTTAAGATAATACAATCAAATAAAATCTTAAAATAAACATATATTTTTAAAATATTAACATAAAATGTGATTTTCCTATTTAATCTATATTATACAAAGACAATTTTTTTAAAATAAAGTTGACATATATGAAAAATAAAATGGGTAAATTACAATAAAAATTTTAAACTTTACTTAAATTTATAATATTAGTCAGAATTATCAAAAATAATAATAAAATATTCAAACTTTATGTCGTTAATATTATGGTGTTAATGTCAAAATTTTAATTTAATAAATGATATTTGCATAATAAGTGAATGACATGTTAAATAATTGAATTAAAATTAAAAGAAAAAAAGCAATTCTATAAAATTCTCTATAATGAGTATTTGCTTAAGGCTTACAACTTTTCATCTTAATCGTAATTAAGAAATTTGCTTAAATACATCATTAGATCTTTGATAAGACCTTAACTCCTTTTGCATGCCTAATAGCTCTCATGATCTATAATACATTGCTGTCTTGAACAATGTATAAAACCATATCAAGTTCGTTAAAAAAAACTTATTGATCCAATTAGCCATTTCCACTAAATAAAAATGTGTTATGGCTTAATTAGTAACCATTGCTATATTGAAACCTTTCCAATCTTAAAATGATGTTGTTTTAAGTAAAATAAGCCTGAATTAGGATTTACTTCTAAAGTAAATATCCTTATCTCCTAGAACTTAAATATCAACTCATATATAATGGACATCTTTAATGGTTCACAAGTATCTGATATCTTAAATACTAAAAATCTTTACCACATCTTGGACTTAGAATAGGAGAATAACTTCCAATCTATCTCTATAGATCTAATTCTCATAATTAAGTTATTACCTTTTATTATCCAACAAGAATTGTTCTTAGGCAATTATATTTTCAACAATTGAAAATTAGAATTATTGTTCTCTGTGAGCAATATGTCTTTATATACTCCCAGAGAATAGGAAAACTATATCCCATTAACCTTTATACAAAGATGATAAATTCACAATCTTCTTCAAAACAAGCTGTTTTAATTCATCATGAAAGTAAATCTTTCAACGTCTCGTAACCTTTCAACTATACATCAATTGTATCAACAAATGCACTAGCTCTAATTGTACGTATTGATATGAGATTTGAACCTTTAAAATTCCATCTTACTCCCACTATTTATATTGAGAACTATTTTCATGTAAGTATACATTAAAGCAAACAATTTTTTAGTAGATCTGTAAGATTACATCCAACCTTTTAAATATCTCATAACCTTTTTAGTTATAAAATTAATTGAAAATATATGCTTCAACTAAGCATTACTTTTTTAAATCATTAACTTTGACTCTTTCAAAGACCTAAGCTTTCATATTTAATAGGAAATCATGCTAATTTATTAAATTGGAACTATTGAAGGTAAGTTATTGTACTAAGCATAGCTATAAAAAAAATAATATTGCATCATACAATATCTCTTGAAGTTCTTCAACATTCTCAATGCTTAATTTCTAATTAGACTTAAACAATTTGAACTTTTCAAAATTTTAAATCAACATTTCATTTAATACATATGACTATATCATGTAAATTCATTAGCAATATAATGAAATATAAATATTATCCTTTTATGAATTTGTATTCTATCCAATACGTCACATCTATAAATTTAACAATTCAATACCATCATCATCCTTTCACTAAAGATTGATTTGGTTATTCTTCAAATTGACAAGTTTCATAATCAAAATGATACACATATCCTTGTATGTAACTTTATGATTCTCGTTATGTTGATATAACTAATATGGTATAAAATGATAGTCTCGGTTCTCCAACTTTGTATTCTTTCCACTTATGTTAAGTATAAGTCTCCTTTGATCCAACATATAAAAATTTTTGCATAAACTTGGATAAAATACTTTTACTCAACAATCTATTTCTTATTATGCATTAAACATTATAATCATGTTGAATCTAAATTTAGTATCAAATACTCATGAGCATGAATCATCCTTTCACTAAAGATTGATTTGGTTATTCTTCAAATTGACAAGTTTCATAATCAAAATGATACACATATCCTTGTATGTAACTTTATGATTCTCGTTATGTTGATATAACTAATATGGTATAAAATGATAGTCTCGGTTCTCCAACTTTGTATTCTTTCCACTTATGTTAAGTATAAGTCTCCTTTGATCCAACATATAAAAATTTTTGCATAAACTTGGATAAAATACTTTTACTCAACAATCTATTTCTTATTATGCATTAAACATTATAATCATGTTGAATCTAAATTTAGTATCAAATACTCATTAGCATGAACTTGAAACACATTGATCTCTATCATATCTCGTATAGGCAAGATAAGTCAAACAACAATTTTTCTTCTTATGACAACTATTATCATACTATAGCAAATTCCTTCAATTGATATCCATGTTTATCCTTTTAGTAGGCTAAATTAAGTGGAACAATTCCATCAAGTTACTAAACCTTTAAGCTCTACTCCGTGTAAACCTCTTGCATCTTGTTATCTTGGTGTGGGCATATATCTTATATGTTGTCATCAAAGTTTATAAGACATTAGTCAACTCAAACTGTGAATACATTTTGTCATCTATATTATTTTGGCATATCTCTAAATATTTTTCACCGAATCCTCAATATGGATTATAGCAAAGTTATATAATGGACATACGATTTTTCTATCTAATTTTGAGAACTCTTCTCAAATATAACTTATGTCCAAGAAATTTTGTTCACTAAATTTTAGTATCAATTATAACAAATAAGGTAAATTTCACTCAAAACAAAATATAAATATAAGAAAATCAAGTAATTAATTATATGTCATAACTACCATATGAGATTAAGACTTTAATCATGTATTTGGTTACTCTGACTATTTTATTCAAAATAATTGCCCTCACTACTATTTAGAAAGATTACTTTAATCTTTCTAGTGTTCTAGGATTCCATTCAAATTTAGTTAATCTTGAGTTTACTTAATAAACCATCTAAACTTAAGTTAGGTAGATAATAATTTTATCAATCACATCTTATGTGACTCCAAGATCCATTAGGTGACAACTCTTGCCAAATTATACCTTAAATGTTATTCCTAACCTTGTCTCTCAATTCATGTGATCATGAGTTTGCTCATCCAAATCATGCAAATTTAGTTAAGTAGAACCCATTATCATAAGACTAAATATATTTAGGTTAAAACAATTTTAAGTTTGCTTAACGAGCTTATCAATAAACAGAACTCTTGTCTATTCTTATAACAATGGAAGGCAACAATCACGTTCTAAACATGTACTTAATATTTTAACAAGAGACTTAATTTTGTTCGTTTTATTAAACATAAAATTACATGTAGAATATATATATATATATATATATATATATATATATATATCAAACATATAAATAAAGTATGCAACTTATGCACTCATAACTAAATTATATTCTTAATATATCAACTTAATATATCAAACTTCGTCTGATTTTAGTTATTGATCTTCATAATATAAAATAATAATTTCAACTCTTTGGAAAAATTAAATTAGATTAAACTCATTGATTGCTTAATAAACTAAATTCCTATTCCAATTAGAAAATAAATTTGATTTGAAATCAATTTTCAAATCTAATTGGAAACTATTTCCAATTACCTTGACTCCTTTAACAAAATTGAATTGAAAATAGTTTTCAATAAATTACACTTCATACTTATTATAATTTAGAAAAACTCCTTTTTCAAAATTATGTAAGTAGCATATTCTAATCGAATTAGAAAAATATTTCTAATCTAATTAGAAATTACTTTTCCTTAATAATAAAACTATTTTCCAATATTAAAAGGAAACAACTTTCAAAATTAAATAACAAACTTGTAAATTTAATTATGAAAGTCATTTATATTATTTATTTAGAGATTGATTTCTTAAATAATTAGAAAATTTTTCCTTAAAAAATTAGAAAATATTTTCAAAAATATTAAAGAAAGCTCCTTTTCTTAATTAATAAATGAAAACATTTTAAAAAATTTAATGAAGAAAAATACATTTTTTAATAAATACAAAACCTTATTATTCATAAATAAAGAAACAATTTCTAAATAAATTAAATAATAATTCTCTAAACAAAAAAGTCATAAATTTAATTTATCTCAATCATATTGAAATAAATAAATTTAATGAAGAAACATTTTTCTTAATTACTTAAAAAACAAATCTCTTAATTTTAAAGAGTTTAATTAATTAATTTCAATGGAATCGAAACTATTTAATTTTAATTTTAGAAAGTATTTTTTAAAATTGATTAAAAATAATCTAATTATTTTTATTAATCACATTAAGAAAAATAATTAATTTAATTTTGGAATTGATTTTTACATTTTAAAACAATTTTAAAATTTATGTTTGGTATAAGTCTTGGAATACTCTATTCCAAACCAAAGATTGGATTACTTTAATCCAATAGCCAAATAAGCCTTATTCTAGGACTAGGATAAGCCTATCCTCACTACAACAAAGAAGACATTTAGTTATGTTTTTTTTTGCGACGAAAGCAAAATCATCGGCAAAAGTTAACATATTGCGACGATTTTACAAATCGTAATTAAAACTAAGCCTTTAGCGATTATCTAGAAAAGCGTCATAAAAGGTACAACATTTAGTGACGGATAACAAAAATCGTCGCCAATTATTGAACATTTAGTGATGATTACGGAACAAAAAATGATCCACAATGGGTGACGATTTTAGGAAATCATTGCTAAATGAACTTTTGGTGACACTTTTCATAAATTGTAACCATAATTTGTGAAACATTTGGTGACCAATGCTTGAAATCGCCACTTAAGTGTTCACAATTGGCAACAATTATGAAAATTCTTCAATAAAAAGACATTTGGATTTTTGGTACGTTCTTGATATGGTTGCCAAAAATCATCATTTGGTGATGATATTTGGAATCGTCACCAAAAGATCAACATTTGGTGACGAATATTAAAAATCGTCACTAAATGTTACACATTCTGTAACGAATATTGAAAATCGTCACCAAATGTTATACATTCTATGACAATTTCTGAAAAACATCACTAAATGGTCCACATTTGGCGACCATTTGCCTAAAATCGTCATCAGAGGATTAACAGTTACCAAAATTGTTAAACTAACATTTTTATAATCTATCATAGTTAAGATATGTTTTATTAGGGATTTGTTTTGAATGTTTACAACTTATTGTTGGAAAAACAAACACAATATAATTTTAAGTGTTAAATAGTATTGTTAATTAATCATTAATATTTACTAACATTGCAAAAAATAGTTATAAAAATTTAAATAATTGTATCAGTATAATAATATGATATATGGAGTAGTACGAACTTTGAATTAGAAGTTTAACAATTCATACAGTTATAGAACAAGAACAATAACAATCCACACTCATTAGTATGCAGCTTGATCCCTAACTAGGAAAGAGGTTGTTTGACAAATTCTTAAAGATACAATAATAGTTCAACTTTAAAGCTAAGTCTAGTTGATTGCATCGATAAATGACAATGATATAATTATTTTTTTAGATTCCAAGTGACAAGAGAGTTGGTAAAGGTAAATGAGTCCTCGATGTCCAGATTCTTAAGAAGGGTCCTTGCATGTTCAAATGCACCAATTGAAATAGTAATAGTTCTTCCCTCAGGTGTCGGTTTTTTACACCCTCTTGTAACAACGTTTCTGCTATAGCTAAACTTGTAGAGGATACAGTAAATAAGTCGCTAGATTAAGTATGGAAGACAAGTTCTCCAGATAAACTACTAGTACGAAACGATTTACCTAACACACAATCAGTACAGAACTTAGATATTTTCAGGTTAGTAAACCGTTAAACAAACTAAAATTGGAGTGACATGCATACGTGAATGACCAATCGAAGTCTGTGGAATTGACAAATTTTCCAAAACAACCGATTTCTGTAATCCTTTAAGACCGTTGTGACATTGCTCCCGCCTCCATAGGCATACATGTAGTAATCACCTATTGGTATATTTTGAACAATTGCGAGAAAGTTGATATATACATGGAGTACGTATATTCCTTTTCATTCAAACAATCTTATTATAATTTTCTTCATTCACTATGAGATCTTACTGTTGTTTTATTTTTTAAATAGAGAGCACAATGAAATAATTTGCAGTAAAGAGATTATTAATGTTAAAGAAAGACATAGGCAGAAGTTTGTATCATGGTTTAGAAATCGAGTAATTTCATATTGATTACATATTATGAAAATATGAGAATATATCTCATCCTTAGAGTCCAATATTATTGATATGCCCTCAAATACTTGTTAGTTAGATATTAAAACAACAATTCACGTTACGAATTCTTTGCAGAAACTGACAAGTCAAAGAAAGCTGACCAGTTTTAAGTAACATGTGTACAAGGGAGATAATTCCAAAGTCCAAGTTGAATGTTTTAGGACAGTTAGACTACAGTTGAATATAGGACATCTTTTGGAGTTACATGAAATCGTTTATTTAACCTCAATTAGGAGGAATTTGATTTTTGTATCTATTTTGGATAAACTAGATTATAGTCTTCTTTTTGGAACTGGAAAATTGACTTTGTATTGTGACTCTCTTTTGGTAGAAAATGGAATTTTAAGTGAAAATTTGTTGTTACTATTACTTCTTCCTCTTCTCTTAATATTATTATTGGCTCCAAACATATAAGGTTGGATTTGAGATCTTCTATATTATAGTAAATGTTTAGGCCATATTTCTAGAGATGGAATGGAGAGGTTTGTAAAAGATGGTGTACTTCAAGATCTTGATTTTTCAGATTTCACTACCTGTGTTGATTGTATTAAAGGAAAGTTGACTGCTAAGGTTAGAAAAAGAAAAATAAACAGGTGCTCAGAATTGTTGGAGTTGATTCATACTGATTTATATGGGCGATTTATTCCACCTACTATGATTGGTTATAAATACTTCTTCACTTTTATTGATGATTTTATTGGTTATAAATACTTCTTCACTTTTATTGATGATTTTCTCGATACATTAATGTGAAAGTCATTTGTGAAAATTTTGAATCTTTGGATGCGTTTAAGATTTTCAAGACAAATGTTGAGCTTCAAAAGGGGAAGAAAATCAAGGTGATTAATTCCGATAGAGGTGGAGAGTATTATGGGTGTTATGATGAGAGTGAAAGGAATCTAGGGCCTTTTGCTAGATACTTTCAATAATGTGGTATTGAAGTAAAATATATAATGCAAGGAACACCTTAATAAAATGGAATCGCTGAAAAAAGAAACCGCACACTTGTTGATATTTTATAGTGTATGTTAATTCATTATAGTTTGCCAGAATTTTTGTGGGTGAGGTGTTGAACACAAATGCTTATATCTTGAATCAAGTACCTAGCAAATCAGCCCCAAAGACTCCATATAAGTTATGGTCAAGTAAGAAACCAAGCTTACGCCATTTTCATGTTTGAGGATGCAAAGCAGAAGTAAGGCCCTATAATCCACAATCTAAGAAGCTTGATCAAAAAACTATTAGTGGCTACTTTGGTTCAAGTCAATGGTCACGAGAAATTGTATTCAAGGAAGAACATATTCTAATTTCTGTATCTGTCGCTTCAGCTCCTACTGATGACCTTATGATTAAACAGATTCTAGTAGAACCTCATGATGAACCTCATAATCAAGCACGGGATGAAGTAATTAATACTAGGGATGATGAAGTTATTGTTAGGAGATCACAAAAAAGACCTACCATTCCTGATGATTATATTATCTATTTGTAGGAACATGAGTTTGATGTGGGAGATAATAATAAACCAATCAGTTATCAAAAACCCATAAATAGTCCTCAATTTACGTTGTGCATAAATGTAATGGAAGATGAGTTGAGTTCCTGACACAAAATAGAGTTTGGGAATTGGTTAAACTACTTAAAGATTGCAAACCCATTGGGTGCAAGTGGGTTTACAAAATCAAACATGACTCAAGTGGACAAGTAGAAATGTTGGACCCTGAAACTTGTCTTAGAACATTTCGAGCAGTACATGAGAAGTGTGGATAGGTTCATATTTTTTTGGGTGATTTTGGTAGTGAGAGACTATGAAATGGGCAGAATTAGGGTGAAAGTGATGAAGAACACGTATATATATCTCT
>JANZXR010003398.1:0-17121 GCA_027575705.1 Erythroxylum echinodendron
TGACTTATGATTTATGTATGGATGAATTTGAGTGGATAATTATGATTTATGTATGGATAGTTAGACTCCGAAAATGGTCTAACATTTGTGGTATCAGAGCAGGTTGGAGTTGGACGCCGAAAACAGGGCCAAACACTCGGTCCGTAGGTTCTTCTTGTGTTGACCCATTATCTGATGATCTAGGATCTTCTCCACTTGATCATCGAACTGACTGTTTTCTCACAACCGGTGGCGCTCGCTTCACCTGACTCCTATTCGGATCTGATGCATCGTCATAGTAAGGCTTAAGAAAAATTACATGAAAAGTAGGGTGTACCTTCAATCGTTCAGGCAACTTCAATCTGTATGCCACGTTCCCCATTTTGTGTAGCACTTCAAGCGGTCCATCGTACTTCTGCACTAAACCCTTATGAACTTGCTTACTCGAGATCTTCTTCCAAATCTGCGGGGTTAGTTTCAACAAAACTTTATCTCCCACATCAAACTCTAACAGTCTCCTCCGAAGATTCGCTTGCTTCTTCATCCGTCGAGAAGCTTTTTGAAGACTGTCCCTCACCTCATCCAACAGTTCTTGCTTCTTGATCGCAAACTTATGCGCCATAGGACATTTTCCACCTGTCCTTTTTTAAGCAATCTCTAATGAAGAGAGAGCCTGTTGTCCCAACACAATCTCAAAGGGACTTTTCTCTGTAGCTGAAGATCTGTGCAAGTTATAGCAAAACTGTGCAGTATCAAGTAAACTCAAGCAATTACGTTGACTTGCACTTACATAATGCCGTAGGTACTCCTCCAACAAACCATTGATTCTTTCTATTTGGCCATCGGCCTGTGGGTGATTTGCCGTTGAGAACTTCAAATCGCAACCCATCATATTGAAGAGAGACGTCTAGAATCGGCCTGCAAATCTGGCATCTCGGTCACTCATAATCTCCGTTGGAGTTCTAAAATACTTGACCACGTTCTTGTAGAGCAACTTGGCTGCAACATCCGAGGGACAAGTCACAGGAGTTGGCATGAAGATTGCATAGTTGGAGAATCTGTCAACCACCACCATGATTGATGCCATGTTGTCTATCTTTAGAAACCCACTAATGAAATCCATTGAAACCGACATCCACGGTCTCTCGGGGATGGATAAGGGTTGTAGCAAACCAGCTTCCTTCTTTCTCTCCGGCTTATCCAACTGACACACAAGACACGTCTTGACGTAGCATTTCACGTTGTTCTCCATCTTCGGCCAAAAGTAGGAACGAGATAGGAGTGCTATCATCCGTTGGACTCCTGGGTGACCAGCCCACTATGAGTCATGCGTCTCCTTCAACAACCGTTTTCGCAATCCACCAAAGCTTAGCACATACACTTAACTACTCTTAGTCATCAAGAGCCCATCATCGTCAAGCCAAAACCTGCATACAACACCTTCCTTAACTTGAGAAATCAACTTACAGTACATGGTATCTAGTGGAGCTGCTACTTTTATCTGCTCCAACAGGTTAGACTCCACACTCGTGATCGAATAAAAGGCCGCAAATACCTCCTTCCTGCTCAAGGCATCTGCTACGTTGTTGTTCCTTCCTAGTTTATGCTCCCGCACAAAGTCAAACTCGGCAAGAAACTCCTGCCATTGGGCTTGTTTTAAGGATAACTTCTTTTGGGTCCTGAAAAATATGTTAGTAACATTATCCGTTCAGACAACGAACCTAGTTCCTAGCAAATATATTCGCCATGTCTCAAGCAATGCACCACTGCAAGCATCTCCTTCTCGTGCGTCGAGTAACACTACTCCGAACCTTTGAGCTTTCGGCTCTCAAATGCTACCGGATGACCCTCCTGTATAAGGACTCCACCAATGGCTTTGTCCGATGCATCAGTATGCACCTCAAACGGAAGATTAAACACTGGTAACTTTAGCACAGGTTTAGTTGAAATAGTAGCTTTAAGTTTCTCGAATGCCTCCACATATGCACTCGACCAACACCACTCCTGCTTCTTCTTTAGCAAGTCCGTTAATGGCACGACTTTCTTGGAGTATCCCACGATTAACCTCCTATAGTAGTTCACCAGGTCGAGAAAACTCTGCAATTCTCATACTGTCGTGGGAGCCTGCCACTCAACTATCGCTTTCACTTTCCTCGGATCCATTCTGACCTGACCCTTGCTCACCACGTGACCCAAGAATCTGATCTTCGATTGAGCAAACTCACACTTCTCCTGCTTCACATAGAGCTTGTGCTTCCTCAGTCTTTCGAACACTCGCCTCAAGTGTTCCACATGTTCTACTATGTTAGCACTATATACCACAATATCGTCTAAGTAGACGACTAAGAACTCATCCAAGAACTCATACAGCACATCATTCATAAGGTTGCAAAATGTAGCATGGGCATTAGTCAATCCAAACGGCATAACTAAAAATTTGTAGGAACCATACCGAGTTACACACGTTGTTTTCTGCTCATCACCCTCAGCTATCAGCACTTGCCAATACCCACTCCAAAGATCCATCTTAGTGAACACTTCAGCCCTTGACAACCTGTCTATCGAATCTTGAACCAAAGGTACTGGATACTTGCTTTTGATCGTTACCTTGTTCAATGCTCGATAGTCCACACACATCTGAAGTGTACTGTCTTGCTTCTTCTGAAGTAATACTGGGGCGCCGTATGGGGCTTTAAATGGTTCGATGAACCCTGCCTCCAATAGCTCACCAAGTTGTTTCTGAAGTTCTGCCAATTCCATCGGGGACATCCTATGTGGGGCACGTGCAGGTTGGATCGCTCCAAGAACTAGCTCGATCCTGTGATCTACCTCATGACGAGGGGGAAGAGTCTTCGGCAACTTTTTTGGCATTAGCTCTTGAAACTCCCTCAACAAACTTTCAACTGCATCAGAGACTTCTACCACGTGGTCTTCGCTGATCTCCCACATGGCAGCAAGATAGGTCTCCATACCTTTCTTCAACCCTTTCTCTATACTCATGGCCGAAACATGTCCTACTGAAGTTGTAGTGTCCATCTTTCCACCATGAAACCTACAACAATTCACGTAAAAGGAATTTTGATCATTCATCAGCATCATACGTCCCAAACTTGGGTACATCACCACCTTTTCTACTTTGAGAAAATCGATCCCCAGTATCATCTCAAAATCCTCCAATGGTATGATAATAAAATTCAGCTTGGCATGCCAACTTCCAATGCTGACTGGAATGTTGTAAGCAATTTCTACAACTGCTTGTGCCTTCCCTGTAGGGGTTTTAATCTTCATTGGTGCCTTGGATTACCCTTATGCCCAACTTCCGCACCATCTTTTTGCTAGGAAACTATAGGTCGCACCCGTATCCACCATTACGGTCACATATTTCTCCCTAACCTGTACAGCCACATATATTAGTCTATCAAAGGGAACCGAATCACTACTAACTGCATTAAGCAAGGCAATCAGATTTAATGCCGCATCTTCCGAATTTTCCCCATCTTCTTCGATAATCAGGGCGTTCAGCTTCTCCTTTCTCGGGCACTCTCTGGTAAAGTGTGGACCGCCACACAAGTAACAAGCAACCTTGCCCTTTTTTGAGGACATCTCCCCATTCTTCGAGCCACCATTCTGCTTGCCCTTGCCTTTGGAATCCCCTTTCTTGGAGTCTTTCTTTTTCTTCCCCTCGGTCTTCTCCTGTTGCGCTTGGCCTTTGCCCTTGGAAGAATTTGAGGAGTTCGCCTTAGAGTCTTTCGTCATTTGAAAATCCACCAAGGCATCAGCAGTCGCGATTGCACCAACGACGTCCTTCATGTTTTGCCTCCGTAACTCCATTTGAGCCCACGGTTGTAACCCAGATAGGAAATTGAACAACTTGTCCTCATCTGACATATTTTCAATATCCAGCATTAGAGAACTAAAAGACTTAACATAGTCTCTTACCAATCCGTCCTGCTTGAGTTTCTTCAAGGCATCTCTCGCTAGCCAAGAAGAGTTCATGGGAAGGAACTGATCCTTGAGCTCCTTCTTCTTCTGCACCCACGATTCCACCGAAGTTCTTCTCACACTGATCTCCACAGAGGTCCTCGTCCTTCACCGGAGCTTGGCATCTCCATCCAAGTACATGACCGTCACATTGACCTTCTCAGCATCGGGGACCCTAGCAGCCGCAAAGTATTGCTCCATATCCCACAAGAAATTCTCCAACACCTTAGCATCCTGCACGCCTTCGAACACCCTAGGTTCATGTACCTTCACCGAGGAAAGCTTTGGTTTGGAGTTCTCAACCCGCTCGACATGAAGAGTTGCAACGGCATGCCTCAACACGGAAATCTCTAACTGGGTTTCCTCCTATTCCTTCAACATATCCACCATCCTGCAACGGTTGAATCCGCGCCTCCAACATCTCGAACCGAGTATTGTGAGATGTGACCTCTTCCTCCCCTTGAGGAATTGGCCCAATGAGTGCTTCCACTCTAGACACTCATTCTGTCAAGTTGCCTACTGCCATCTCGAAATTTGGCTCTGATACCAGTTGATACAAAGGTCACCTTAGGACTCGAACTTTCACCGAATTCTACTGCCAATACCCTTTATACAATAGTCTTATTTAGTCCACTTAAGTAAGACTCAGCCCTTAACGACCCTCGAAGTGTTTCGCTCGCACACTCGAAGAGACAATGCTTATGAAAGCAATAAGAGAAGATAGGCAACAAAGGAACAACAGAGATACGGCTAAACCAACCTTTATATTACTTTCTCTAAAAAGAATACAAAAAATGCTCTCGCTCTGAGTGAGTTGAGAGCAAAGCTCGAATGAGCTATATATAGGCGTCTTGACTTGGAAGTCAAATTACATTCAGAATAACACTAAAACTGAACTGCCTAAGATCGTGCTAAGATCATGTCTATCCCTATCAGATTACATCACGTGGATCAATTAGTTGACACCCCCATCTAAATAGGACTCTAACTGATAAGATAGAATCTACAAGATAACAGAAAGATAGAGTTTACATTCAACTAGGAAACTGACATCCTTATCCTCGAAGATCTCCACTATCTTTAGATGTTGTGTTCCACTATAACTCTAGCTCCTCGTCATCGCCACATCATCCAAGATCTCCCCACGATCTCTATCCGCTAAAGATGCAGTGTGAACTCTCCGAAGCCCATATAACACACTGGCCTGATCCAATGCTTCCCACAACAAGCCCGTTAGCTGTGGTCCATCCATCCGAGCATAGTCTAAGTCCTTAGTTCATCAAGTCCTTAACCTGGGCCGAGTCAATCTTCACTATGTCCGAGACTCTACCAAAATTGGCACCAAGTCTAATCACACTCGCCCACGTTTGCCTTGGTGTTTTCGCGTACCTCTCTCATGTGTGAATCCAGCTAACCTCCCCTCTATGGCCCCTCATTGAAGGTTGCTGAGAAGTACTCCGAAGGTTAAGGGTCTAACACCTGCCATGACGAAGACAATGGATTAACCTGATTTCTTCTGAGAGTGGTTATCCAATATTGTTACCATTCTTTGTTACTGTTGGGAGCGTGGGATATCTCCTACCTTGGGTTTGATTGTGTTCCTTTCTTAAAAGATAAATGTGTTGGAAAATTAAGGATGGTTTAATTAAAGAAGGAGTAAAAAAGATAGAATTGTATACTTTTTAGTCAAAATTTAATAATTAAATAATTTGGAAAACTTAAATCATAAAAGTAATTGAATAATACATGATTCAAATTTTTTTCGAAATCTTTTTTATGAGGTGTCTATCACTAGTTTTTAAAGCGTTTCAACATCTAACAATATTCAAAAAGAAAAAAAAATCAACATTTAAGAAGAAATAAGCAATACTCCTAGTTTTATTGCTGCCACTATCTCCCTGATCAAATGAAAGTTCCTAAGTATATACTTAGGTTATTGTTGAGACTTTTATTCTTTTGCCTGTGTAATGGTGCCATTGTTATCATAAATATTATTAGCTTAACAATGTTAGGAACCATTATAAGTTTGATGTTGAACTTTTTAATGCAAATTTCTTCTATAGTTGCTTCTAATACTGAAATGTACTCTACTTTAAAGGCAGAATTTGTAATGTTACTATACCATCACTTAAAGTAAAGATGTACCCCTGACGGATCTACTATAGTATCTAAATGCCCTTGAATTTTTAGTTTAGCTCTCTATAGAATAAGAAAACATCTTTAGTCCTTTTCAAGTACTTAGCTATCTAGTGACTATCACCATGATAGGATTGAAACACGCTCGTTATGCTCAAAGCATAAGATACATCTAGTCTAATATACAACATCTCATACATGATTGATAGTTGGATATTTAACAATATTTTAACACACATACTTGATGTATTTTGCTTGATATTTTATACTTTTATCATATATTTAGTACTTAATTTGCTCCAAGTGAGTTTACAGGTGATAATTGTCTTCAAGGACTTAAAGGAGAGGCATTCAAGTGAAAACGTGGCTAAAACTAGAAAAACAACAATCTAGAAGAAAGGTATGGTTATGCACTTCTGCACGTCTATGCACTTTTGTGATATCCGGTGTACCTTGATTATGCATGCTTTTGTGCACGGGCATTCACACGAGTGTGCATAACCTAAAAACTTATAATTCAATATAAAAGTGACATTTTGTGGGAAGAAAGGAGGAGGAGACTTTTTGGAGGTGATTTCTAAATATGGATTCATTCTTTATGTGTAATTTTGGTCTAGAGAAGTGGGAAGCACGAATATGTCATCGAACGATCTATCGGAATACAAGATCAAGCCTCTACATTATAAGAACAGTCAATAGAAGACATTCAGGGAGATTTAGAATTATGAACCCATTGTTTTCTATTTTCTTTTCTTTCAACGTATGTTTCATTTCGTATTTGATTATACATAACAAAATGTCTAATTAGTGTTTAGGTTAGATGAACCTTAAGATAATACTTTGACATGATTCGATTCTTTTATTAATGCAATTGGTTTTTTTATGTATTATGATCTAATTACACATTTTATTTATGTTCTAATAACTTGAGATATCAGATCATAACCCAATTTCATACATAGAGATTGAGAAATCCTAGTTTAAATAGATATACCATAATTAGAAGGAATTGATTGCAACCTCAGGGTTAACTTTCTTTTCTTGTTATTTATATTCTACCATAATTAAAAGGAATTGATTGCAACCCTAGGGTTAACTTTCTTTTCTTGTTATTTATATTAAGGATTGGCCCTTCAAGATCTAATTCAAACAAACCATTCATAAGTAATCCAAATCTATAATAAAAATTTTTGTAAAATGAACAACTCTAATTATAATTAATAAATACAAATCCATTCAAATATAAATAAGAAATGAAATGATGTTTTGAGTAATAACTATAACATAATAAAAATTATCTAGTTCTAGTTCAAGGCCAGAAGGCAAAGATATAATATAAGTTCCTACAGAAAATGGAATAACACTGACTCCTTTGTATACTCATAGGCCCTTTTCACCTTTCCTCAATGATATACTCATTATTAACGTCTGTAAGTAATTAGAAATATGAGAATCTCATCTAGCATCTAATAGCCAAGAATGTGGTATATAAGTGGAAAGATTAATCTCAATCATAAACATACATAAAAAAAGTAGCTCCCTCAAGCCTCTTATCTTTCAAGTTAGTAAGACAAGTTTCACAATCCCACTTCCATTGTTCATTGTCTCCTCAATGTAAATATGTGCCCTTATCATGGCTCTTTTTCTTGATACCACCATTTAGCTTAACAATTCTTAAGATGTAAAATTATAATTGGAGCATCCATGTTTTCATACCACTTCCGAAACTTAAAAGATAGACTAGCCAATATCATATATTTAGGTTATTCAACATCATCAATATGATGCTAATATCACTCCTAAACTTTATTAGATGCATTAGTATTTAGCTTTAGTGGAAGTGGATTGCTAATAAAATACAATTTATTTTCTCGATTAAAATATTTCCCAAGCTTCGAAACTAGTTTGTGAAATTGGGTTTAATAAGCTTACTAGCATCCAAAATGCTCCTTAAGGACATATCAATACTCATTTTTATCAAAGACATAAAATAAACAGTATTAGTTTCTGCCACAAAATCAAATAAAATAACGACTTCAATAAATATTTGAATACTCCTATTATTCCATCCAAAATAATAGCCCTTACAATTAAATCGAGAAATTACAAATAATTTCCTAATAGGTTAGGATCCTTTTCAAATTAGGTTAATCTTAATTCATTGATTCAACTTACTTTGAATTAGTTAGATAACAACTTTATCAATAACATTTTTGTGACTCCTAGATCTATTAGGTGACAAATCTTTGCAAAAATAGATCTTATATACTATTCTAACCTTGCCTTTAAATTCATATGAGGAGTCACTAATTTAAATCATACAAATTTAGTGAAGTACATTAATTCAAGGTAAAAACATATTCAGGTTAAAGGAGCCTTGGGTCACTTAACAAGCTTTACAATAAATAGAACTTTTGTTTTGATCTTAAATAATGGAACACAAATATCACATTTTTAACATGTACTTAATTTCATTTGAGGGATTTTGATTTCAAAAGTTTAGGTCTCATACAAAATAATCTTTTTATATTAATAATCTCTATGAAAGAAAATATTTTAAAACCTTTGCTTCATTCTAATTATTGATTTGATAACTAATTTAATTTTATAATTTAACTCTTTGAAAAATTAAACTAAATTCCAAAATATTCATAATAAAAATAATTCTTCGAAAAAAAATTTCAGATATTTAGGAAAAAACTTTATTAAACTTATTAGTAATTTAATCCAATTAATCTCAATTAAATAATTTTAATTCAAAAGGAAGGTCTAAAACATATAAAAATTAAAATAAAACTAGAATGGGGAATGCCTATGCAAACTTAATAACATTTTCTCTTAGGCACGTGCAGCTTAGCATGATACCATCTTCTCACCAGATACTTATCCTTATATGGGGCGCATGTAAGAGTTTTTCTTTGCTAGGGTTTTTGACAGCGTGTCGTACTGCTATTCAAAATAAAAACTACACTATTACTATAACAATGGTGAGTCTAGGTCGATCCTACAAAGAGTATGTAAAGTTTCTGAAAAGAAAGTAACTGGTGTTTAGGTTCAATAGGGGGTTTTAAATTTTTCAAAAAAGAAAATAATATGAAACTAGAATAATAAAAAAACTAAAGAAAACATGCAAGGAAAAATGATAAAAATGGGAAATTCAGTAAGGACTCGATTCTTTGGTTCAATCTCTACCTACACCTTAATTAAACGTATTTCATTAATTTTTTGTTCTCAAACCTCTCCTAGTAACTATTAATCGAGGGTTAATAATTAACTCAAGTTTGCATGAAACTTGGTTGTCCCTTATGCTGCGTATTTTGCTCCTTCTTTTCCCAGCTGGTTGAGTTTTTTGCGTGGACTGCGTTTTGTTTTGGCATGTGTTGCATTTGGAGCTCCTGCATGTTTTGGCTGTGCTACACTGCTGTGTCGTTTCCTCCTTATGCTTCCACCTGCTGGCAAGTTTTGCTCATTTTTGTTGTCATTTCATATTGTTTCTTCCTCCAAATGTTTTATTCATGGACTATTAAAATCATGTAGTTATATGGAAACAACATGCACATCCATTTGCAACTTTGTTTCTTCTTCTTTGTGTTTCCATTTTTCTTGCCCTCTTTGTCTTTTAATTTTCTTCTTCTTGCTCTATGAAGACAACTGAAAATTAATCTTCAAAGAATTACCCAAATATTATGCTTTCAACTCACTCTAAATATTGTGTTTTTGACTCACTTTAACTTCTTTGCTTTTGAATTGTGCCTAAAATCACATATGAGTCAAAGTGAGTATCTTAAGCAATTTAATGTCATTAATCGCTAAGTGTTATGAAATAATTAAACAATCAATTAAGCACTTATTAGTTTTGTTCTCTTCCCTACCATTGTCTCCCTTCTATTTTTACGTTACCATTGTCTAAAAGACCTTACCTTCCATTAATGTGCTTCTCCTATTTTGGGTGAGTTTTCAACATTTTCACCAGTGTCATGCATCTCCACCAGTGACTTGAATAATAGTATGGATGAGGCTAGGATCCTCATCCATCAACCAATTTGTCTAAATCAAACACACCTAAATAAAAAGTTTATTTGAACATAAAAACTAGGGTGATATGACTTTTTGTTCTCCATATTTAATTAAAAAATGATTCCATATACACAACCTAGATAGCCACTGAATCAACAAGCCAAAACAAAAACTAAGTTAAGGGAACATATATAGATCATACTGTTTTGTAAATATCAAATAAGAAGTATGTTATATGGGGACATGAAATTATGTTCTCATATCTAATTCAACATTAATGTAGATTTGTAGAACTTGCGGGAGCTATATTCTAAGTTTTCATAAGCAACAAATTTGTAAAGAGAAAAATAATGGGAACATATAACTATTTTTCTTAAACAAGATAAATTGGTTTATAGAAGCAGAAAAAACATATGATAGCCTTGATTCATAAGAAAAATTTTAATGCCTTAATTTTCATAATTTAATAACAATCAAGCAATGGATTCAAGTTGAACAATTAGAGTAGGCTCTGATAGCACTATTGGGAAACCATCCGTGATCTAATCACGGGTGTTGTAGAAAAATAAAATTTTACTGTTTCTTGATTAGATCTTAGTAATTGAATAACTTGAAAAATATAAATCATAAAAGTAAATGAATCTTACCATATTTAAATTCCTACTAAAACCTTTTTTATGATGTGTTAACCATGAGATGTTTAAGTATCCAGCCTTTAATGGTATCTATAAAACAAAATAGAAGAACTTAACATTTGAGAGGAAATAAGCAGGAGTGTTAGCTCTCTTACATTTATTTCTTATAAATAAAAAAATAATTAAAATATATTTTTTATTAAACTTAAATATTCTAACTATAATCAAATTCAAACTCTAATTATAACTTAATTTAATTTTAATACAATCAAACATTTCATATTTGATCCTTGAAGTTTCTCAAACTCCCTAATTAAGTCTAACTTAATTTAAATTGATTTATCTCTTTTCAATTTCTCTTTATGTGTTACCCATTAGGTTCTTAATATGTTGTAAATGATTATAAATTATAATTATACTTAGACAAATTAGGACTCCTTATAATTTATCTTTAATTGTCCAATTAATAATTTATAATCATAGATCAAGATTGATGTCTAGCAATATGTCATGAACAGAAAAATATTAAGAATGTCAAAATAGTTTGACTCAACCTATCTATGCATAGTTAGGATGTATAATTTAATCATTTCATCATCCAATGTTCCAATTATATATAAAATATGGATACAATGTCTACTCCTTTAAATCAAATCATGTTTTTTCTTGCTAACTGGTAATTGACTTATAATTGATATTTGAAATGACCTTGCAAATCTCAATTCACTTTGGCTAGATAATTCCTTAAGTCATTACTAATCCAGAATAGTGAAACTCTCCATTTGACAAGTGTCCCACGTCTCCACCACACATTTGTACCCTTCAAATTTTCACTAGAAAGATCATCTTTCTTCATGTTTTTAGTCTTATGTTTGCTCCTTCAATCCCTCATCACTGACTTCCTTATGCCACCTCCTAAAACCTTGAGTTTTTTCAACTTTAGTAGTCTACATCTTGTGATTGGAAATCCTTTGTATTCCATCTTACTCTTAGAGTATATTTGAATGCTTGAGAGGCTTGATAATTAAGGAGACTTTGGTTGAACAAGTAAGTGATTGATTTCCCTATTATTTTATATGTTAGCATAACATACATGATGATTGATTAGAGATGAATTGTATGTTAGGTTAATGCTGAAGTATGTTGGAGTAGGGTAGATGGAGTATTTTCCCTAAACATACGTCTGTATTTTGACCATAGCTTGATCTCTAGATACCCAAAAAGGATTAATTTTAATTTAAATTAAACTAGAGACATATGAACACAATTTTCATACAGGAATAAAATTTAAATTCTGTACTTAAGAGTCTTGAACTTTGTCTCAAAGTTGAGAATTGTGTTCTGTCGAGATATGAGAATAGTCTATATTATTTTGATTATAACTTGCACGATAATGAACCAAAATGCACGAATTTTATGTTATAAGAAACTTAAGAAATATTGACACATTTGCTTAGAAGAAGGTTTTGCCCAAATACCTTGTTTTCTAGGTCATAATGGTCATACAAAATTGACCTGAAAATAGATTTGGAAAAACTAGAAAATGGGAATGCCTAATGAAGGCAGAAAGTTTCCACCAACAAATTCCACATCGGTGGGAAATTTTCCACGTTTGTGGGAATTGGTTAAACATCAAATATGATTCTTTTAGGTATGGTTTGGAACAACAAATGGTTAGGTACTTTTCCATAATGCTTTAGGGCTTGAATGAATCTTGAATTAAACCTAGAATGATGCTTCAACAAGTAAATAAATGAGTGATATGTTTAAGATGATGATTGAGGATATAAATTTAAGAATGAATTGTTATACTTTAGGTGTTCAAATTTAGAAAATTGGTGATGGTATAAGAATGAAAGGGGTCCTATGATTGCTAAAGTGATTCAAGAAGATGAATGTTGTGTATTAAGTAAAGATGATTGATAAAATGGATGTTGGTGATCTTTAATGCTTGAATAACATTAGTGAATGATAGAATGATGAAATTAGAATAATCTTGTTCAATTGAGGTGTAAAACTAAGTTCAATTTAGACATATTTGAGTTATGAAATGTGAATGATCTTGAGATGTGAATTTAGGAAAGATATCCGGAATTGTCATTGAACATACATCATACATAACACATACATATATGCATAAGTGAGTACTTTTGTGATAGGTGCCAAAAAGTAATGTGTAAATATGTGATTGCCTGTTATAGGGGAACAAATAGATCGAGCACATGCAGACATTGCTGAGACTTCTAGGCGATAAGCTATCTGGAGTAAACCATGAGTTAACCTAGATGTGTCAACTAAATTATATTTGTTTTTCTGTTTGAATTATATGTGTAGTGAATTGACTTAGATATATCTCGCTATGCTTGAATTGCTCTTGTTTAATTTTGACATAATGAATTGTTACTGATTTGATTACGATAATTTTGGACATTAATTGTCCGAGGAGATCATTATTCGGGACTGTATTGGAAGTGTTCATTGTATGTGAATTTGACTGAATAAGATCCGATGAATTGTGAAAATTGAAGGTGCTCATTGACTGAAAGTGATTGATGATATATTATGTGAACTATGTTACTCCATTATATGATGCATGTTCACAAAGGAGTTGTGACTGGAGCAGCCAACGTGAAAAGAGCTTTAAGCTCAGTTTTGCACATCAGAGCCTCAGGCTCAACGATTTATGAGCCCAGCATCCATAACAGATACGGGACAATACTGAAAAGATCCTAGTAGCCACAACGGATACGGGACAGTGAAATAGGCACTCGGTCATAACAAAGTTAAAATGGAATGAGTCTCATTTTCTTTTGCATTTGTATCTTTGAATTTGTTCATGATATTGATTGCAAATGAATAGTGAATTATGTTGTGTTCATATTGAGAAATGCTTATGACTTTGATGGTGATATGAAGAATTGTGATAAATGAGTGTTATGTTCTAAAATGATTATTGATGTTCTTGCATTCAGAATGTACTTCTAGAATGAATTAAAACGTGATTGTACTTTTAAATGCTTCTTTTATTATGATGCAAATTATAGAATATGAGTTATAGCTCTGAATGAAGCGTTACTTTGAATGAGCTGAATCTTATTCATTGATATATATGTTCTGTTTTGAGTGAACACATCGATCATGTTTCACTCACTAAGTTCGCAAAACTCATCAAAATTACAACATTGTTTTTTTCAAATTCAGGAGAAATCTAGCTAGTCTAGTTGAAGTAACTGCTGCATTTGGATATGGGCCAGTGTCGGGATCAGTTGTACTTGCAAATGTCTTAATTAGATTGTATCAAGAATTGTGTCTTTCAACAGTTGTATATTGTACATGTGAATTTTGGAAATGTAATGACATTTGAGACTATATATGTTTGTGAATAAAAATGGAACAATATGGTTATTGAAATGTTTTAGTGAGATGACTTAGATATACCACACCATGCTTGAATTGCTCTTGATTAATTTTTTATATATTTAATTTTTTATATATTGAACTGTTACTGGTTTGATTGAAAATGTAACATACCAATCCTATAGAGCGTATACCCGACATATCAAAGGATATTTGGGAACATGCTCTACGAAAATGGCACGTTAAGAAGGCTAAATCAATTCATTTTTTAAATTCATCGCGTATAACATAAAACATTTCAGTAATCATATTGCTCCATTTTTATTCACAAACATATACAGTCTCAAATGTCATTACATTTCCAAAATTCACATGTACAATATACAACAGTTGAAAGACACAATTCTTGATACATCCTAATTAAGACATTTGCAGGTACAACTGATCCCGACACTAACCTATATCCAAATACAACAGTTACTTCAAATAAACTAGCTAGATTTCTCTTGAATATGAAAAAAACAATGTTGCAATTTTGATGATTTTTGTGAACTCAGTGAATGAAATATCATCGATGTGTTCACTCAAAATAGAACACATATATATCAATGAATAACATTCGACTCAATCAAAGTAACACTTCATTCAGAGCTATAACTCATATACTACAACTTATATCATAATAAAAAAAAAGCATTTAAAAATACAATCACTTTTTAATTCATTCCAGAAGTACATTCTAAATGCAAGAATATCACATAATCATTTTAGGACATAACACTCATTTATCACAATTCTTCATATCACCATCACAGTCATAAGCATTTCTCAATATCAACACAACATAATTTAACATTCATTTGCAATCAATATCATAATCACATTTAAAGATACAAATGCAAAAGAAAATGAGACTCATTCTATTTTAACTTTGTTGTGACCAAGTGTCTATTTCACTCTCCCATATTTGTTATGAATACCAGGCTCTTTTCAGTACTATCCTGTATCAGTTGTAGATACCAAGCTCATAAATCGTTGAGTCTGAGGCTCTGATATGCATAACTAAGCTTAAAGCTCTTTTCCAGTTGGCTTCTTTGTTCACAACTCCTTTATGTGAACATGCATCATGTAATGGAGTAACATAGTTCACATAATATATCATCAATCACTTTCAGTCAATGAGCTCCTTCAATTTTCACAGTTCATTAGATCTAAGTCTAGCATTCAATAAATAATGTCAAATAACACTTATTTAGTCAAATTCACATACAGTGAGTACTTCCAATACAGTCCTGAATAATGATCTCCTCAGACAATTAAGATCTGGAATTATTACAATCAAATCAGTAACAATTCATTATGTCAAAATTAAATAAGATCAATTCAATCATAGTGAGATACATCTAACAATTTACTACACATATAATAAAACACATATAATTGAGTTGACACATCCAGGTTAACTCACAGTTTACTCTATTTGGTCCCCTATAACAGGCAATTTCACATTTACACATTACTTCTTTGCACCTATCACAAAAGTACTCACCTATGCACATATGTATGTGATAAGTATGATGTATGTTCAATGACAATTCCAGATATCTTTCCTAAATTCACATCTCAAGATCATTTATATTTCATAACTCAAATATGTCTAAATTGAACTTAGGTTTACACCTCAATTGAACAAGACTATTCTAAGTTCATCATTATATCATTCACTAAAGTTATTCAAGCTTTAAAGATCACCAACATCCATTTTATCAATCATCTTTACTTAATACACAACATTCATCTTCTTGAATCACTTTAGCGATCATAGGACCCCTTTCATTCTTATATCATCACCAATTTTCTAGATTTGAACACCTAAAGTATAACAATTCATTCTTAAATTTATATCCTCAATCATCATTTTAAACGTATCACTTATTTATTTACTTGTTCAAAAATCATTCAAGGTTCAATTCAAGCTTCATTGTCGGCCCCCTGAAATTTTTTTTCTATTAACTTAAGCATAATAGCTTATGGAATGAATGCATGAGAGGAAATTGAGGGTATTTTCGGTATATAACGTCAAGGGTAAAGTGGACTTTTGGGAAAGGCATGGTGGACATGTCTTCTTAGCAGGTGGTAGCATGAATGAAAGAAGAACAGAAGAAGATAGGTTTCGGATGAGAGTGGAAAGAAGAGAGTTATGAGCTAAGTTTCCATTTTTGTAAAGCTTAAGGAGAGAATCTTAGTGCATGCAAGAGGGGAAAAAGAAAGAAGGAGGAAGGAGCTTTCTTTGGAATTAAGAATCTCACTACTTAGAGAAGAAATTACAGTAAGTCATTTTAGGATTATGCATTATGGTTTAGCCGAATCTGGATATTTTGGTTAAATAGGAGTTTTGTTATTTTATGAAGGAAATTAAGGAGGGGTTCAAGAGAGGCAAGGAAATCAAGAGGAAAAGCATTCATAAGTCGGATATAGAAGCAAGCAAGGATCTTAAGGTGGGTTACAGTTTTATAATGAAGAATTAAGCCATAAACGTTTGCCTTCAATGATTTCATTTTTCTGCATAAATGTGCAATTGCATGTTCTGTCTTGGTATGGCATGAAGTGTTATTTGTTGTTGCATGTTTCGCATATAAAAATGTTTTCTGCAAAAGAAGCTACATACTTTATGAAACTGAGTTTTGATCCGAAAAGTAAGAATTTCAAGAACTGCCATTTTGGGCATTAAGCTTTCAAGAATATGAAAATTCTGTGTTATATGGGTTCGTGGTGGTCCCCTTTGTTAAGACAGTGCACTTGCCTAAAGGCTTCTCCCGCCTACCCGCTAGTGGCATGGAGCTACTTTAAGGACTCCCATAAGTTCATGGCTATGCAAGATCATAAAATAGAATTGCACTAGTACGTTCTGTTCATGGCTACACAAGAACCTTTAAGGAAAATGTGTAGTACGTTCTGTTTTGGATCCACCCGAACCATTCTGATGTGCTTATGTGCTCATGAATTGTGTAACAAG
>JANZXR010003448.1:0-17118 GCA_027575705.1 Erythroxylum echinodendron
CACCAAAAAGAATGGAAAAGGGTGACTTGTTACCTAAAATGGGAGATGGGATTCGGTTAATGAGATAGGTAGCATGTCGTACACAATCTTCCCAGAAAATGGTGAGTAGATTGGCTTGTAGTTTTAGTGCTCTTGCCACATTTAAGTTATGTTGGTGTTTGCGTTCAACCTTGCCATTTTTCTTGTGGTGTTTCAATGCATGATGTTTCACGTAGGAAGCCATGTGTGTTGTAGAAATTTGTC
Organism: Erythroxylum echinodendron; assembly: GCA_027575705.1. Lineage (NCBI taxonomy): Eukaryota > Viridiplantae > Streptophyta > Magnoliopsida > Malpighiales > Erythroxylaceae > Erythroxylum > Erythroxylum echinodendron. Next base: position 244 of record JANZXR010003448.1, read on the forward strand.
ATAGCGAATTCAATGCCATTGTCACTGCAAATACACTTGATTTTTCTGTTAAACTGTCGATCAACATAGGCACAAAAGTTTTGTAGTAAATCCCTGGTTTCAGATTTGTGGATCATCATATAAATCTAGGTTAATCTGCTATTGTCATCCATAATGGTTAGAAAATATTTATAGCCTAGGATAAAAGGTGTATGATAAGGACCCCAGATGTCAACATGAATTAGATCAAAGCAAGAATTAGCAATAGATGTATTGGAATTGAAAGATAGTCTTTTCTGTTTAGCAAAATGACAAACATCACACTGATCTATAAAATGAAAAGTAACAGAATTATCTATGATAGAGAGTGTTTGTAGTCGTTGATTGTATAGGTGTCCTAAACGTCTGTGCCAAAGATGCTTTTGATGTGAAAAAATGTTGTAAACAATAGGATTGGTGGCTGGTATAGCTAAGGAGAGACAGTACAGACTATTTTTATGTTTAGCAGAACCAATCATCCTCAGGGAGTTGATGTCCTGAATAGTGCAATGATTAGAAGAAAAAATCAGTTGACAATGAGAGAAATTTGTAAGTTTGCTGATGGAGATTAAATTAAAAGAAAATTTAGGGACAAAGAGGACATCAGTGAGAGGAAGAGAAAAAATGTGTACAGTTCCTTTGTGTGTAGCTGGAATGTGTTCCCCATTGGGTAATTTAACTGTGAGATTGTGTACTGTATTGTAGGTGGAGAAATGTTCTAAGAAACAGGCTACATGGTCTGTAGCTCCAGGGTCGAGAATCCAGGTGGATGACCATACAGAAGGAAGTAAATCAGGTTTGAGAATACCTTTGTGATTGAGAATACCTTTGTGATCCATTGAGACAGTATTGACATGTCCTGTAAAGTTGGTGTTGCCTGTGGATTGTTTGTCTTTATGCAGTAATTGCCTGAGTTGTGCATATTCCTCCGCTGTGAGATGGTGACCAATAGTGCGTGAAGAAGGAGACCCTTTAATAGCTGAAAAATTGTCAACGTCTGAGGACTGTTTATCCAGGTGAGTTTGTACTGAATTGATTGCCTTTTGCTTGCTGAATTGTGCATCTTTGTTTTTCGTGATGTTGCGATTGTTTGAGGAGAAATGAGGTGGAAAGCCGTGTTTCTTGTAACATTTAGATTCTATGTGCCCATGGTTCCCACAAAAATTGCAAACAGGTCTTTTGTTTGGATGATATGGTCGTTTAGGGTCTGTTTGAGTAATGAAGGCTTGAGGTTCAGTAATGGGTAAGGGGGACAGATTATGGTTTGGGTTGTTTAGCTGTCGTTCATATTGGGCTACCATAGCAAAGGTCTTTTGGAGATTAGGCAAAGGTTCCATCAGCATAATATGGAATTTGACAGTAGCATAAGAATCGTTTAATCCTCGAAGAAATCTAATAACACAGTCGGCATCTTGGTAACTTGTAATAAAGTTCTGGAGGTCACAAGAACATCTAGGTTGACAGCTACATTTGGATATTGATCTGAGGTTGTAAAATTCATGCCATAGCATTTTGAGATGAGTGTAATAGTCGGAAACAGAAAGAGTACCTTGTCTAAAGCTATAAATTTCCTCTTGTACGTCAGAAATTTTGAAAGAATCTGCTTGGGAGAATCTACTTTCCAAGTCTTTCCAAACCTCCATAGCTATGTCAGACCATATAATACTTTGGGCAATAGAATATGAAACCGATCTAAGTAACCAGGACAAGATTATAGCGTTGCACCTTTCCCAATAACCAAACAGAGAATCATTTCTGTCTGGAATAGGGATTGTGCCATCAATAAATCTTAGTTTATTTTTTGATAAAAGGGTCATTTTCATAGATCTAGCCCTTGAGTGATAATTTGTGCCATTTAATAAAGAAGAAACAAGAATGAGAGATGGGTTTTCACTAGGATGAAAATAATAAGGGCTGGCTGGGTAATCTTAAGGTCTTATTGTGTTTTGACTCTATTGTGATTGATTTGTAGCAATGCTAGAGTATGAGGGACCACCGAACATGTTGACACCAAAAAAAAGAAAACTCAAGAAGAGAATGGAGTACAGAGGAAGCACAAAAAATTATGCAAGAGAAATATGTTGACAGATAGGTGAAGCTACTGCCGGTATAGAGGGAAGCGATGCTCTGATACCATGACAGAAGAAAGAATCGAGAATAAAACAATTCTCATTAAGTTTGTCATGCAAGGAAGGCGTCATATATAGCCTATACAGTACATCGGTTTGTTATAACCAAAAGGGATTAACAAATAATAAGTAAATAAAGGGCTGGGCCCAATTAACAAGACCTATCCGTCCAAGAGTGAAATAAAGCTAAGCCATATGAAGAAGCCCTGGTCCAACAAGGTGAGGAGACCAAATTCGGGTGAATCTGATAATTACCAGTAACTAAGCAACTAAAAGTTTGGATTATAGGTTGCCTTTCTATTCTAACATCTTTATTACTACTTGCCAAATAAGACCTGAGTGTTGTTTATATTTACGAAGCTAATGTTATTTTGTTCTTTAGGCATTATAACTTGTAGGGTTAATAAGGTTAGGGAATATATTGTGAAGGGTCAAATTTAGAAGACATTTCTTATGCGTTTGGTCATTTAATCAATTTATCTATATTTTTTGCTGTCAAGGCTCCTAGTTTTGTTGCCTTTGCTACTTTTTTTTTATCATTGGCGTCATTAATTGGTGAGTACAATAGTTCTTTTTGTTTCACGTTTTTATGGTTTCAATGTCAATTACGCTCATGAGCAACATCAAAAAACATGAAAAAGGAATTAAGTGTTAATATTCTCATTTTTTAAGTAAAAGAGTCACTTTAACCCTAACATTTTTTCCGTTCCACAAGTTTAACTATAACATTTTAAAATGAACAATTATATCTTTAACATTTAAAAAATGTTAAAATGAGACTCTGTCCTAATAGAAAATTTAACTTCATCTATTAAATGTCAAGTAAATGCTGACCTGACAATTTTTAAAAAAAAATTTAGTCTTTAAAGCCACGTCATTGCTGGCATGACAAGGTAGGATCTATTTTTAAAAAAAATTTATCAAAACTGTATTTTATTTATAAACGTAGGATTTGCCTTTTTTAAATAAACATTTCTTAACTTAAACATGTTAACAAAACGATCCCACATGTTTCCCACCTGTTGTGTTTTGTTTAGCCTTTGTTTGAAATCCCTCCCTCATTGTCTTTTGTTTCTGCGTTGGGAATTAGTGACCGTCTAGAATCCGTCAACTTCTATGTTGTAATACACAACAACTTGCTTGCAGTTATGAAGATGCTGCATTACGTGGTGAAATTCAGACAAAATAACAATTTTCCTATTCTTTCTTACAAAATAATGTTTCTTTCCTCATCCTTTTTGTCTTTGAAATTCAGTTGCTTAGCTATGAATTTCTGTAACGACTGTCGTGTCCATATGGAAGTGTACATCAATTGTCTTGCTTATTCAATTCTCATGAAAGCGCTAGACCATCACAAGTTGAGATTATTTAATGTATGTAGAGTAAAAATATCCTAACCTAATCGCAAATAAAGGAATTCCAATTGAATATTAGTTTCGATGCCTTTTGGATTTTCTTGTTCCTATATTGGCGTGTATCCAACCATTGATGGGAAAAGATCTACCAGTTGGAGGATATGGATCTGATCCCCAGAATAGAAGAAAGGAGAGTAAAAGGATGGTTTATCCCTGCACTTTTGTTGCAGTGTGTGATTCTTTTGCATTTGGATCATGATAGACATTTTTGCCTTATGGGTAATTTTATCATTTTCTTAAAAAGTAGACAGTTATTAATTGTAATTTTAGCTTTTAAATAAATTATCGGTTAAGCTACGTAATTTGAACCAGATAAAAATAATAAAGTGACCTAATAAATAATCTAAATCAATGGGTCGAAGTTCGGGTAAAAAATAGATTCTGATTAGTGTGGATCTGGTCCATATCGATCTTGTGATGGAGAAGTCCAATAGTGTGGATATGAGTTTATTACTTTAGTGATAAATTAACGTTTAACTCCGAAAAAAGGAATTAAGGTGTTCTGAATCAAATTTCGAGTGAATTTTTATGCTTCAGATATCACATAAGGGAGATACTTCAAAATTTTGTGTCTCGGGTCTAATATTCAGCTTTTGGGATCGCATGATGGTTAATCAGAAAAGGAATTAAGACATTCTGAAGCCATTTTTAGTGAATTTTCGTGCAACAAAATTACTATAAAGGAGATACATGAGGTTCTTATATCTTGAGCAGTCGGTTTGGTGTCCAGTAATGCATGATAGTCACTTTACTGAGATTTTTCTTTTACGAAAATCTCAAATGAAATTTTCAGATAATGTCTTCAGTACTAATATATGACAATGGGATTGCGCATTCAAGTTTTTGTATTTATTGAAGTTACATTGTCACATACCATATGCCCATAAAGAATATAAGGATAACATAAAGATGTATCCCTTGTGTTTGTGGACTTTTTAGGTGTTGATGAGGATGTAGTCACCAAAGTGGCCTTCCGATTCAATATTTTAAATTGTTCTGCTTGCATGTAAGGGGATGTCTTTGGTTTTATATTTGGCTATTCTGCCTAAAGGTGTTGGCCTTACTTAATATTTTGAGATGATCATAAAGGCAGAAGATGGAGGAAAGCTATTGCTCAAGTGATCTATTCACCCAAAGGTGATAGTGTCATGAGAGTTGATAGTTTGTACTCCGATCGCTTTTATATGGAGGTCTAATTGCATATATTATGTATTCAGCCTAAAGGTGTTTCATAATATATATGATCAGATTTTCAGTAAAGATACTGTTTAATGGCTTTGAGTATCATTGTTATCCTACATTTGTGTTGATCTAAATGTTATCTCTTTAAAGTCACCTTTTCGGTCAATAAAATCAGTGTGACCATTGAAAATCTAACCTGTTTCAATATAAAGAAATGGACAGAGGATGTATTGAATACTATAGAAATAGCTGAGGTTGATATGGCCATACAGATACATAGGTCATCACCACCAACATTTATGAGCTCAAGAGCCCATAAAGCAGCCTATAAAGTTTAGAATCAGTCTGACATCTTATATCTCACGACCATTAAGAGATCCATTTCTAACCGTCTCCTTAGTGGACTTCAGGACATAGACATAGCGAAGTAATTTCTCGATAATGTCTCCTAGAAGTACACAGCCTCACATATTGTTGAGACAAGTGAATTGAATAAAGAATTATTCTCTATAAGGTATACCGAAGAAGCGGGAGTAAAGGAGTACATATCAAGAATGATACATCTTTACAGTAGACTGAAGATGTTAAACATTCCTCTTCCTGATATCTTCATAGTTCATTAGACTCTGAATATACTCCCTTCAGAGTTAAGTAATCCGATGATACATATTCTTCTCAGGATGAGGAATGAGATTTCAATGCTTTGATTGTCCTTTACATTATTGAAGAAGAGAAACTCAAGCTTGCTACTCCTACAGTCCTCAATGCTGCTAAAGGGAAGGCAAAGATAAAGCTCGCTAAGATCAAAGATAGAAAGACTGAATCTTCTCCACATACTGATGCTGGTTAATTTAGTGCCGGTAAAGGTCTGTATGACATAAAGAAGCCAGCAGTATAAAGCCTAGAAGGAAAAATTGTAATTATCAGATAACTCCTTAGCTTATTAATTTATGAATATGATTTAGGATAGTCACATTAAGTACTTGGTGGCTATATAGTGGAGTATCTGATCAAGGTGCTTCTACGATGCAAGGGTTCATATCCAGATAAAGCTAAATAAAGAGAAGAAGGAACTGATAGTTGACACCAATGAAGAAGTGGAATCTATGGGGAATGTATGTACTTAATCTTGTAGCAAGGTTCATTTTAGTTTTTACACGACACATTTTATGTCATCTTTACATCAATTTTAGACAAAGAAGATTGATGTTTTATATTTAATACTTCTGTTATACAGTTGTGTTTAATACAAAACATAATGGTATAACTTTTTTGTCATATAGTTTGTATAGAATATGTCTTACCTCAAATTTGATATACGCTTCTTCGTATCTTGCTGAACAAGTCATGAAATGAAGGACATTAATGAATGAAAAGTCAAACATGGTATGGCATAAAAGTTTAAGCCACATTTCCAGAGCTAAGGTTGAGAGATTGGTTAAGGAAAGCATTCTCTCAATTCTAGATTATGATGGTCTATGACCATATGTTGACTATTACAGGGGCAAGTTGACTAATAAGGATATAGAGGTCATCTTATGTCTCTGACTTGTTGAGTTTTAATATGTACAGATATTAAAAGACCTTATACAGTTATATTGTGCAATTCTGAAAGTATTTTAACATTTGTCATGATTATTCCCATTACAATTATGTGCTCTTGCTTAAAGATTTCAGGTTGAGAACCAATTGGGAAAATCTGTTTATAATGTCAGATCTAACTATAGAGAAGAATATCATGGCAAGCATGGTGTTTCAGGACTTGAAAAGGTTCGTTTGCCAGATATATGTAATCAGTTGAGATAGTGACTTGATTCATCATATCGGGTAGTCTTGAGTAAAATGATATGTTATCGAAAGGCATAATCACACCCTAAAGGACTTCAAGAAGTCAATGAGGAACAAGACTGATCTACCTAATTATTTAGAAGTGTAAAAACTCAGTCTCACACACATTTGAGTGTGGGGCTGCCCTACCGAGGTAGTATAATCCTTATAAAGAAAAATTACATGCTCATTATGTTCATTGCTATTTAGAAAGGTATCCTGATCACTCTAAAGACTACAGATCTTATTGTAGAGAAGGAGGGAACAAAATAGTTAAATCACTAATAGCTAAGTTTCTAGAATATGACGTCTATGATGATAGTGGGCCCTTTGAACCTTAGGATGATAACAAGATGGATACTATAGTTATTATGTACCTACCACTCATACAGTTAGATTTGGTGGATCTAGGTTGTTGTATCGTGCCTGTATAGGAACAGGAACTCATACCCGTACACACAGAGGTTTCTTGGAGTACAAGATCTAATGCAGTTATGAAAATCCACCAGAGTGAGATGACTTGTTATTCCATCTGATATTATAGTCTATTAGGTGAAAAGGACTATGATATTAGATATGTTACGAATCCAATTACTTTTACAGAAGTTGTTTCTGTACCCATAGCAGAATTGTGGTGGGTTGCAATAACTTATGAGACGCAAGTCATGAAGCATAGTAGAGTCCGGGAGTTAGTTGATTTTGTAGCGTAACTACAAAATCGTTAGTTGTAAATGAAGTTTCAAGATAAAGTTTAGCAGTTTATGGAGTTGCTCAGTTGCCTGATGGTTCATTCAGGGAGAAATGTTAACTTTAATGTTACTTTTCCTCTCATATCCTCGAAGTATATATTTTGAATGATTATGACAATTGTAGCTCATGATGATATAGAGTTACATCAGATGGTTGTCAAAACTACTTTCTTGAATAAAGACCTTTATAAAGTGGTCTATATGGTACAAACTGAAAGATTTTAGGATCCAGATGGAACTGACATGGTTTGCATGTTATACAAATCAAAATATGATTTACATCAAACCTCCCGGAAGTGATACCTTACGATTGATAAGGTTTGACCTCTTTTGGGAAAATAAAGTTAAGAAAGATGCTTGTACTATGAGGTCAAGGGGAGCAAAGTTATCTTCCTATTATTACATATGGATGATATATTGCTCATGTCAAATTACTTGACCATATTGTATAAGGTTAAGCAGTTTTTGGTCAAGGACTTTGACAAAAAGGACCTTGTCATTGCATCTTTTGTCCTAAGTATTCAGATTCACCGGGACATATCTTAACAAACATTATACCTCTCACAGAGTGCATACATTAAGCATATGTTACAAAGGTTTAATATGGTTAATTGTAAACTTGTCTTAACACCTATCTTTTATAGTGAGAGATTATCTTTGGCATAGTATCTAAAGAATAAAGTAAAGAGAGAGGTTATGAGGAATATTTCGTATTCTAGTACGATTGATAGCCTGTTGTATTCTTGACTATGTACTAAGCAGGACATTGTCTTTACTGTTTAACTGTTTAGTCAGTATCAAGCTAACCCAGATGTAGACCATTGAAATATATTCAAGCGAGTATTAAGATAATTAAAGGGAACCAAAGATTATGTGTTAATATATAAAAAAGTCAACAGACTAAACCTCATAGGAAATTCAGATTAAAATTTAGCTATGTATCCGGATGATCGAAAGTTCACTTAAGGTTACAATTTAAGGTTGCAAATGGTACAATGTCGTGGAATAGTGTCAAATAGACATGAGTGATTTCCTCAACCATATATGCAAAGTGTATGCCATAGGGCTGCCTTGATTTATGAGTAATTTGTGGTTAATTCAGTGGCTAAATCTATTCTGTTGTAATGTGATAATCAAGCTGCTATGTTGTTTAATAACAACGTTGAATATAATAGATCTTAGCATTCTGAGGTCAAATATTTGACCATGAAGTGGTTGACATGAAAAGGTGACATTAAGGTTTGGAGCATTTAAAGACTGAAGAACTGCAAATTGTTTCTTTAACTAAAGGACTTTACCCACTTGTGTTTGAAATATAAGTATATAGTACGGGTGTTTTGAAGTCCTTAGACACTGTTAGTTAAAAGATCGTTATGTTTGCCACATACATTTGTACGTTTTGATGTATTATGATGGTATGATATTTCATCAATAAAGATGATTATTGTTTATCCTTAGTAATACATGTTATCATACATTGTCATAAAATGTATGGAAGTCTTAAGATTTGTGTCAATCTTAAGCATTTAAAGGTTATTGGGCATATATAGAGATTGACCTTAAGCCTATGTCATTAAACACATACAATTTTATACGGATATATCCTTAAAGTTTCACATGATATAGGGGAATATAAGTTCTTAATTCTATGAAGGTTCCCTAATGTAGTTTAGCAGTCAGTTGGAGAACATAAATATTTTCTCTAATGCTATTTAGCAGACGGTGAAAGGAAACAAGTTTTCTCTAATGCTGTTTAGCATTCGGTAAGAGAAAACAAGATTTCTCTGCTGCAGTTTAGCATAAAGTTAAGAAATTGAGACCTACAAATGAAGATGATACGTATTAGATCATAAAGGTATCATCGTAGTTTTCCACACTCCATCTTCCCATTCATATTAGTGAGGTATTAGATATGAGTGATTGTATTAGATCTGTATCGCACATGACACATGCATTTGATACTTTTTAGCATAAAAAACCTTGCAAGACAGAATGTTAGACTTTCATTATCTTTGGATCAAATGTTTTGTTTTTAAACTTAGTCGACTAATACAGTAGCGTAGCTTAACCAAGTTTTAAAATTATTTTAAAACTTGACTAAAATTGTAATTAATAATTGTCAAAGGGGGATAATGTTACACATTTTTTCCCCTAAGGGAAATTTTGTCATTTTCCTATAAAGTGGATAGTTATTAATTTTAATTTTGGCTTTTAAATAAATCATCAGTTAAGTTACGTAATTTGATCCAGATAAAAATAATAAAATGGTCCAATAAATGATCTAAATTAATGGGTCGAAGTCTGGGTGGAAAATGAATCTTGATTAGTGTGGACCTAGTCTATATTGGCCTTGTGATGGGGAAGCCCGATATGGAAGCTATATATAAAGGTTAAGGTCTCCTACAATTGCTCATATCAATCGTTAACATAAGAAATCTCTGACCTATTAAGAGAGCTTACGTTGTGAGAAAACTATAGAAAGACCTAGCTTACGTTGTGAGAAAACTATAGAAAGACCTAGCTTACGTCTTGGTGATGGATTCCGTGAAGACGGCGATGGATCCAGCTCGTTTCGGCTTCTAAAAGCTTGTTTGAAATTTTAAAACTAAAATAAGGCACATTATGCATTTCTCCATTTTTTCCCCTTCATGTTTGATCCGGGGTACATAACTAAGGTACTGTTACATATTTACAGATCATATGTAAGTGAACAATTATAGACTGTCTTGTTTATCACTGCTGCTTACAAGCACATGTCTATTTCTAATTCATTTCAAGTAGGGTATTTGTCACCTACACAAGATGCTATAACGAAGGATCTTTCTAAAACTATGTTTGGTTGGGGTTTATTAATAAAATGGAATGGAATGTAATATTATTCCATCGTTTGAGATGAGGGTTTATAATGGAACGAAATGGGATGATATAGAATAGGAGAGTTTCATATTATATCTCATTCCATCTTAAACAGTAAAAGTGAGAAACCTCTGATTTGGGGGGTTTAAGATGAAATGTAAAATGATAAACAACTTTTCACTATATTACATTATAAACCCTTCCATCCCTCTCAAATAATAATATTATAATATTACATCCATTTAATTACATTCCATTTCATTATAAATTATATTCCATTCCATTCTATTTCATTCCATTAAAAATCTTATCTCCAACCATAGATAGCCTAACTTTAGCTAGGGTAAGGTAGACAATTTCCATTCTCTCAAGAAGTGATTGAATGTTCATATGAAGGCATGGACTAAGTTAATTAACATTTTCAAAAACAGAGCATAGTTTTCTCTTTGTGGGAAGTTAATTTTATACAATGACATTGATTCCACTGTTTGTATACTGATAAAGCTTCCAATCTATTGGAAGTTATTGATTCTTAAAAGCAACAATTAGAGACAATGATAGAAGGAATAACCATACATTCCAGATCTAGGATTAGCTACTACCATTCCTTAAAATAACAATGTGAATCTCTACATTAATATATTTGTAATAGTTTGTGTTGGTATGCAGTACTTTGTCTTTAGTTCCATATTGACGTTTGGTGCACTTGCATGGCCCATGTAGTTTAATAGCCATGCATTTTAATAGTAACATATTGCAACATCCCACTACAATAGGGTACGTACCTAAGTTTTTAGGAACATAACCTACGATAATGGTATGTTGGAGCAATGACAAAACTAACTTACACACGGTTGTAAGCAGTATATTCCAAAGGCATTATCATTTTTCTTAAAACGTTCATTTATTTCATTCACTGATAATGTTTACACTGGCCTTCGCAACGATTATTTACAAAACTCTACACAGGTTCTAATAACATTATAAAATGATAACAACTAGTTTTCTTCAAGAGCCAGCTGACGGACCTCTGAGCCATCTCTTAGTTCTCAGACACTCTAAGTTCTAACTACACCTTAAGCCTCCTGTCTCGTACCTGAAAAGCCATAATGCAAATTTGATGAGTTTTGCAACTCAATGAGTAAACCATCATCGATGGATTCACCGGATCACACATCTATAACACAGAGATTCATCCAAACAAATAAGCATGTATTCTTCATTCAATCAGATGAGCATTTATTCAGAGATTAGCATAACAGAAGCTCATTCATTCAAACAAACAAGCATATCTAGTTCAGCTTATATATCATTCAGACAGTGCACGCGTACTTGCATGGGACATGCATGAGACTCATGTTCATTCTTATTATTGTGACAGAGAGCCTTTCACAGACAGATACAAATGTTTTGGCCCGAAGGGCTTAATCAGATATTCACGGAGCATAGCTTGACGTGCATAATAGATATCGCGGGGCAAAGCTCTACATAGAAGTGCTTCTAACTGGCTTCTCAAGTCACAACGCCTTTATCTGAGCATGCATTTTATGAAATGCATCAAATCTTGAACCGATTATACACAAAATCTCATGCAAATATTCAGATGATAATTTCATACTCATCGGACCTCAGTCTGGCATTCAGTTATTGCTAATAATCGAATATCATTTAGAGATTCAGAGAGTAATATCAAATATCAGAGTAAGCATTTCCAATACATGCCTGACTATAAAACTCCTCGGACCTCGGGTCCGAAATTCAGAATCAGCATACATACGCAGTTCAATGATTTTGGAAGTTAACGAATTGAATACATATAATCAAATAATCCTAGGAATTCATCTAGGTTGACTCACAGTGTACTCCCAGAAGTTATTGCCTGGATGGTCCGGCAATGTCCGTCTGTCGTTCAATGCATTCCTCTAAAACAGACAGGACACATTCGTAATTACCATCTTTTGTATACACGTATCAACATTATCAAAGTATAGGAAATATGCATGATGCGCGTTCAATGGTACTTCCTGGGTTTCCCCATAATCTCGCTCTCTCTTAACAGAACTTATCACAAATCTCTAATATCACGTTTCAGTTCTTATTGCCCTCTCGTAACTTAGAGGAATGCAATGGATATAGGTTTATTTACGGAAGGTGCATCTTTACAGATATGCGCCCCTTACAGAGGAAGATGAGTTACAGAAGGAGACGATATACAGAAGAAGATGATTCACAGAAGGAGATGACGTCACCCATAGGAAGCTGATGTCATCACAGAAGAAGTCTTCCTCTTAACATAACTTTTTCTAAAGAGATAAGATTTAATTATTCTCTACATGATTCAAAAGAGGGAATCACGATATACAAACTTCATGAAGAGCTCGAAGGTCGATTTTATCTTCTGAAGGATCAAACATAGGACAACAGATATACAATGAACAGTTACCCAGAAGAAGTTTGGGAACAATAACACAGACGATATTTTATGATCCTCATAACTTTCTCTAGAGGGATCGGATCAAAGTGTTCTTTATATGGTTTGAAAGAGGATTCCAAGATCTGCAACTTTTATGAAGACCTCAAAAGTGAATTCTATCTTCTATGAGGTCGACAATGGGACAGAAGATAGATATAGACGAATATAGAAGAAGCAAAACACAGGAGTTTATGAACAGTAACATAGACGAAGTTCATTCGTCTGTGAATAGTAATACAGACGAAGTTCATGAACAGTAACATAGACGAAGTTCATTCGTCTGTGAACAGTAACACAGACGAAGTTCATTCGTCTGTGAACAGTAACACAGACGAAGTTCATGAATAGTAACATAGACGAAGTTCATTCGTCTATGAACAGTAACACAGAAAAAGTTCATGAACAGTAATATAGACAAAGTTCATTCGTCTGTGAACAGTAACATAGACGAAGAGAGTGAACAGTAATACAGAAGGAGCTTATTCATAGAGGAATCAAAACACAGACAAAGTTTGGCTCATAGAGAAATACATTTTGACAACGATGCATCCTTACAGAAAAAGATAACTGACGACAGAGAATGACTTAGAGAGGATGCATTTGCATCTGTAAGGTAATTTATAACAGAGAATGACTTGTGGAGGATGCATTCGCGTCCTTACAGAGGAAGATGATGTCACCCAGAGGAAGTTGACATCACCCAGAGGATATAAAACAGAAGACGGGAGAGCAGAATATATTATCCCTCGTGACTAAACGAGTTCTATACATCATATCCCTTGCTATTACACCTCCAAACCTACAAGGATCATCTATACTACTCCCTTCTTAGCTCCAAAAAACATCAAATAATTCCAAAGAGCCAAAACTCACATATATATCAAAATCACAGTCTACGATTTATGCTTACATATTCTTTCTGCATCTTTTTCCCTCTGAGGTTATTTATTAACTTAACTACCAGTCAAAACCCTTGTATTATCTCTCCACTGTGAACCCCTTTTCATGCAGATATATATATATTCAACATGCACATGCTTCTTTACATAGTGGAAACAATATTATAACCACTTACTCGCTTAGCAGGTGCTCAGTGTAAATACTTTAACACTGAGATAGGTAACACCACAAAGACTGCTAGATCGTTATTTGGTAATGAAGGTCAGGGGAGAGAATCGCAGTGTGACGTGTTTCAGTAAGGGATTGGAACTATGGTAGGTTCTTCCTAACTTAAACAATATAATACGTGAGTCCATTCCATGTCCCTCACGTGTACTGTTTATCTCCTCTGACTCACGATTTATCATAATTACAACCGGTAGTGGAGTCTTCCTAACTTAAACAATGACTCACTATTTGTTATAATTACAATTTGTCATACTTACCCGAAAATGCCAAATGAAAGCATGTACAATCGTATGAATGTAACAACTAATATATAAGTCACAATTAACTTATGTCTAACGTCCATTTATCTTAAGTCATCTAAGTATCTCACACATATGTGTCCTAGCCGTATGTATAGGAGGCGGGATGTTACACATATACTTGCGTGTCCCATGCATTTTAATTTAATCGCCACGTGAACTTGCATAACCCATGAATTTTAATATCCATGTATTATGGACACTTACTCAATATATTTTGGATTTCTACTAGGCACTCTTTGAGATCCTCTTTGCTTATCAATACTCCCTTTTAATGTTGAGAATGCATACAGACAATGAGAGTGTCTAGTGCCTTCTGTGTTACAGGCTAGCTAGCCATTTACTTCGCAAAGGTTTTTGTCTTTTGATTATATCTTTCAGCTTTTTATTTAAGGTCAATTTTTTTCATTTTCCTGTCTTGATTGCAATAACAAGGGCCTTTGTCATTGGATGACTAAAAACAGGATATGGAGTGGGCGTTTTTTCTTATATGGTACCTTTCTCATCTTTCCAATATATGTTTCTTGCTCTACCTTTTATATGAACTAGAGAGTTACTTAATTGTGCATTTCACTTGTTAACTTTGATTCCATGGTTTCAATTGATGCAAGTTATTTGTTTTTAATGCTAAAGTTGCACCAAAAGAAGTTCGAGGAGCACTAACGGCTGCCAACTAGGTGATGTTATTTACTTGAAAAGTTTGATTTAAGAAAATGATCACAAAAGTTAATTCGAGCATAGAATATCAGATATATATCATGCAGCTTGTATGCAAATGGAAGAACAAATTTGAAATAGATAATGAAAATTTAAATTTTATTTTTAAATAAAACGAAGGGAAACAAAATTATACAGGAAAAAAACCTAGAAAAATAAATAAACGCTCGCCTTGGACTCTTGGCAGCTAAACCACAGTGGTTTAATTCGAGGCATGTTCCGATGGTGGACTCATGTCCAATGTGCCAAAGAGGTTCTGAAACTATTTTGCATATTCTGATCCAATGTCCCTTTGCTAAGGAAGTTTGGAATGCTAGTCCTTTGGGATGGGTTTAATCCTTTGGTTGCTACTTTTCTGGATTGGTTATTCTCTTTTACTTTTTTGTTTAATGCTTTGGATTTGGCTATGGGTTTCTTTATTAGTTGGAGTATTTGGCATTGTCGTAATCAACGCATTTGGAACCAGAAATATATCTCTCCTTCACAATGTCTAGCTAAAGCATTACGTGATTTTGAAGAATGGAGGACTATTTCAACTAAGCTTGGGATTCAGTCAGATGGTAGCAGAAATCCAACAGCAGCAACGGTGTGGTCTCCACCGCCTGAAGGTTGGTTGAAACTAAATATTGATGCAGCAACATCTCTTCCAAATAATCAATTCGGTATTGGTATGGTAGTGAGAAGAGCCGATGGTTCCTTTTTTGCAACAAGGAATTTGGTTAGAGATGGTGCTTTCGATGCTAGAGAGGCAGAAGTATTTGGGGTCAAAGAGGCTTTAAGTTGGATTTTGGCAAATGCATGGAGCTCTGTGATTGTTGAAACGGATTCTCAGGAAGTAGCAAATTCAGTTAACGGTGCTGCTTCGGGTGACAATTCCAGTTTTGGTCTTCTAATAGCTGATTGTAAATCTCTTATGACAGAGATATTTAATGTTAAAGTCTGTTATATTTAATGTTAAAGTCTGTTTTGTTGGTTGATCTGTGAATGTGATTGTACATAAGTTATCTCACGCAACTCGTTCACTTGTGGACTGTGGGAATGATTTGATTCTCCCCCTTTATTCTTGTTGGACTCTGTTAATTCTGATTAATAAAGTGTTCAACAATTTTATTAAAAAAAAAGCTACATAAGAGAGAGATGGAAATCATGGTTTGGAGATGCAAGTGCGTTAATCTCTGGGTCTCTTTCTAACTTGAACATGTCTTCCTTCTTCAAGTTAAGGTACACCTCAATGCCATCTTTTTCTTTTGCTGGAATGAATAAAACTAAATTTTCATAAGGCCAACGTCCAAGGGAAACCGACAGAGGCTTTCCCCATCCAAAGTCAGTTTCATAAACTGGAAACAAGCAACTTGTGATCGTCAATGGAACTTCCTTCTGGCTACCAAGTGCCTCTGCCCTATCTTGCATTATCTTCAGATGCTCTTCGCCATCCTCAAGTCTCTTCACAAATTCTGTGCCCACGCTTCTTACTGTTTCCCTCATTTGGTTTATGACACGAGTGCCGGAGTATGAATCCATGGCCTTGTTGTCAAGCACTGCAACCACTGGCTCGTATACAAAGTTTCCAATATAATGCCTCGGGAGAGGTGGCTCCATTCTTGAACGTAAGTTAATGGGTGTTCTCACAACGTAAACTGTGTCAAGAGCAGGTTTCGATTGAGTTGCTGCCAGGAATCTCTCCCACATAAAAGTTGTTAACGCCTGAGTTCGTGTCGGTCGTCGATGGTCTCCGGTGCCAGAACTTTTATCAGTGTATTTATCTTGAAGAACTGCTAAGCTTGTTACGTTGAACAGATACTTCCGCATGAGAAGGTTATGCTCTCCAGGAACAATCTCAAAGGAAGGGTCAAACCCTAATACATTAATGGGTGGAAAGTACTTAGCAGTGTCGAAACGAGGCACAGATACAATTTTACCATCCCCACGAGCAACAGCGGCCCAAGTGTTGAGGAACGTAATTAGTGATGAAGCATCCGCTATCTTGTGGGACAGACCAATCCCAACGCCCATACCTCCACAGTCGAAGTAAGTGACTTGAGCAAAAGCAATGAGATCAGTGGATTCGTCAACTTCGAGGGG
>JANZXR010003524.1:0-17113 GCA_027575705.1 Erythroxylum echinodendron
TAGCACCTTCCTGAGATGCTTCTCATGTTCCTCCTCACTCTTGGAATACACCAGAATGTCATCAATGAACACTATGAAAAAGTGATCCAAATAATCCTTGAAAACCCTATTCATCAGATCCATAAATGTAGCTGGAGCATTGGTCAGTGGTATTAGAGCCTCCTTTAATTGTTTCACTTAGATTAGTTGCTTGATTCTTGTTGATTTTGATAAAAAATTAATATTTTATGCTTCTGCTTTTGCCTTAATCCAAAGCCATTCTTTTGACTGTTTAAGTATATTTGTTTCTGGAAATTGTTTCTACGATTTAAAAAGTTTATGTGTTTTCTGCCTCTAGTTTATCTCTAGAAATTGTTTCCACGAACGTATGTATGTATATTTTGGGTTTATGCATGTTCTATTTCTGGAATGACCATATATGGAGTTTAAAACCGATTGTTCAACATAGAGCATTCTGTATATTTTTTTAAAAAATTCAAGCTCTTGCCTTACACCACTGCAACCTGTATATTTGCAATTGGAGATTTGTTTTATCTATATGTGCATTTTTTCCTTGAAAATATTTATTTTGCCTCTGCGATATTGTGCTTCTGTTGGGTTTCTGAAATCCATTTTACTGCCTGGGTTTATTGTTTGGTTCTGGGTTGTGAATCTGGGTTTTTTAGTGATGAAGTAGTGGCTTGAACGCCTCTGGTAATACGATGGGTGTCGCGAATGGTAATACAATAAGCGTTAATCGCCCATTGAAACCCAAGGTGTTGCTAGTGACGTATGTGTCCCTCGACACCACTCTCCAACGTCGCTTCTGACATCACAGGTGACGCCATAGATGGTGTTGCTTGGACAACCCAAAGAAGTCATGGTGGTGACGCAGTTGGTGGCATGAAGGTGACGGTAGAAATGTCGGAGACAACGGTTGAGAATAGTTAGACACCGGTTGCAAAGACGTGGGTTAGTAAGTTGTGAACGTTACCCGACGGTTGGATAAACGTGAAAACACAAAAGATTGTGGATGTTGGTTAAGGCAAAACAAGAGGGAGCAGTTGCAGAAAACATAGGAGGGAGTTGGAGAAGCATAAGGACGCTTCTGGAGAAGACGATGGGCACATGTGCGACATGTGCCCACTGTTCTCGAGATGCGTCTGTCGTAGACGTTGACTGGTGTGTGCACTGCACGCGCCAGTTAACCTCCTTTTGACTGCGAGGAGCGTCATGTCATCATCTTTGCACGCATCATACACCCTCACATTCCTCTTTTATGTTTTTTATAAATGTTTTTAAACCCTTAAATCTTCAATTTTATTAATTTAAAAGAGATTAAATTAATTTATACTCCTAATAAAATTGAAAATTTTTTACTAAAATTTGAAAATTATTTTTAAAAAGGAATATTTATTAGGAAAATTTTTGGAATTTAATTTAATTTTTCAAGAATTGAATTATTAAATTAAATTTATTAACAAATCAATATTAGAATCAAGAAAAAGTTTAAAATAATTTCTTTTATAATTAGATTATGTTTGAAATTATAAATATAATGAGATTATATTATTTTGACGAGATCAGAAATTTTTGAAATTTTAAATCCCTCAATAAATTATTAAGTACAATTTAGAAACATGATAGTTGCCTTCCATTCTTTGAGAATAAAACCAGAATTCTGTTTATTGTTTGACTTGTTGAGTAAATTCAAGATCACTTTAACTCGGATATGTTTTATCTTAAAATAATGGGTCCAACTTAACTAAATTTGTATGATTTGGAAGAGTAAACTCTTAATCATATAGATTTAGAGGTAGGGTTAGGAATAATATATGTGATATATTTTGGCAAAAGTTGTCACCTAACGGTTCTGAGAGTCACATGAGATATGATTGAAAAGTAGTTTTCTACCTAATTTAATTTTAGTTAGTTTGTTGAGCAAACTCAAGTTCAATTAATTTTAAATAGGATCCTAACCCACTAGGAAGTTATCTGATAATTTTTTGATATAATAATGAGGGCTATTATTTTGAATAAAATAGTGGGAGTAATCAAATACTTTTAAAGTCCTTATTTTATTTGATTTTTGGATATAAACTAATATATGCTCCTTTTATATTTTTTGGTTATTGAATTTGAAGATGAGTACCTACCTTGTAACATACCACTCCCATAGAGCATATACCCAATATACCGAAGGATATTCGGGAACAAACTCTACAAAAATGACACGTTAAGGCGGTTAAATTAATTCATTTTTTTAATTCATCCCACATAACACAAAACATTCCAATAATCATATTGTTCCATTTTTATTCACAAACATATATACAGCCTTAAATATCATTACATTTCCAAAATTCACATATACAATATACAACAATTGAGAGATAAAATCCTTGATACAACATAACTAAGACATTTGCAGGTACAACTGATCCCAACACTGACCCATATCCAAATGCAGAAGTTACTTCAATTAGACTAGCTAGATTTCTCCTAAACGTGAAAACAATAGTTCAATTTTGGTGAGTTTGTGAATTCAATGAGTGGACCATCATCAACATGCTCACTCAAAACAGAAATAAATATCGTAAGTATATAACATAGTTCCATTAGTATTTCATATCACTTAAAATCAAATCTCATATATCACATAATTTATAATTTAATACGTGATCGCAAAATACATCATATTCCAAGAAAACCCTTATGCACAAGCATTTCCAACAAGTCTGTTATGAACACAAGCATTTCATATAATCATTTTAGGATAATCTAATCATTCATTTCATAGGCTTCTACAAATACAGTAAAGGCCAATGGAGGTGTCAAGAAGAAGAGCAATGATAAGGAACATGTTTTCATTGCAAAGTCAGTGGGCATTGGAAGAGGACCTACCCATTTTATCTTACTAGCTTGAAAGATAAGAAGCTTAAGGAAGTTGTCTCTTTAGGTATGCTTATGATTGAGATCAATCTTTCTACTTCTGTTCCACATTCTTGGGTATTAGATACTGGTTGTGGTTCTCACTTATGTAATAACATGCAAATGTTAACAAGGAGTAGATCATTGAAGAAAGACGAAGTTGACCTGCGAGTTGGCAATGGAGCAAGAGTTGTTGCATTGGCCGTAGGAACTTGTATTTTAACTTTGCCTTTTATCCTTGTATTAGAACTTGATAATTTTTATTATGTTCCTGTTATTACAAGAAACATCATTTCTATTTCTTATTTGGATTTGAATGGATTTGTCTTTGTAATTAAGGATAACAGTTGTTCTTTTATAAAGATGATGTTTATTATAGATCTGGATTGCTTACAAATGGTTCATATGAGTTAGATCTTGAAAGGCAATTCTGAACATAAATAGTAAGAAAAGAAAATTAAGTAACCAAAATCGATCTTATTTATGGAATTGTAGGTTAGGTCATATTAATGAAACTAGAATCACAAAATTATATAAATAAGGATATTTGGATCTTTTTGATTATGAATCATATGAAACTTGTGAATCTTGTTTATTAGGAAAGATGACCAAACTACCCTTTAAGAGAAAGGGACAACATGCTAGCGAGTTATTAGAATTAATAAATTCAGATGTATATGTGCCTATGTCGGCAAATGCCAGAGGTGGATTCTTGTGTTTTATTACGTTCACAGATGACCATTCTAGATATGGTTATGTGTACTTGATGAAACAAAAGTCTGAATCATTTGAAAAGTTCAAAAAATTTAGACTAGAGGTAGAGAAACAAACTGGCAAAAGTATTAAGACATTTAGATCATATCGAGGTGGTGAATACTTAGACCACGAGTTTCTTGGTTACTTAAAAGAGAATGGGATTCTCTCATAATGGTCTCCTCCTGTAACTCCACAATACAATAGAGTTTTGATAGGAGAAATCGTACACTATTAAATATGGTATGTTCCATGATGAATCATGCAGTCCTTCCTATATTCTTTTGGAGATACACAATTAAAACCGCAATGTATCTTCTAAATAGAGTTCTATCTAAATCAGTTGATAAGACACCATTTGAGATATGGACTGGTAAAAGACCTGGAATATCACACTTAAGGATTTGGGGATGTAAGCTTATATGAAGCATGCTATATCTGATAAGCTTCAAGCTAAATTAGATAAATGTAAATTTGTGGGGTATTTGAAAGCGAGTTTTGGTTATCAATTCTATCATCCTATTGAGCAAAAGGTGTTTGTCTCAAGATGTGCTACATTCTTAGAGAGAGAATTTATTCTCAAAGAAAGTAGTGATAGTGAGGTTAAACTTAGAGAAGTTCAAGAGCCACAAATTTACATCAAAATGGAACAAGAAACTCAAGTTGATACATATGATATACAACCAAGAGTTCAAGAGATACATAGTCCGCGATGAACTAGTAGGATACGTCATCCTCCCACCAGATTAGATCTAGATATTGAGCAGGGAAAGGGTAATGTATCACTCATACATGATGAGCATACTACTTTTAAAGAAGCAATTTCTGATATTGATTCTTTAAAATGAGAAGAAGCTATAAGATCTGAAATGGAATCTATGTACACTAACCAAGTATAGACTTTGATTAATGCGATTACTGGTATTGTACCTATTGGATGCAAGTGGATTTTTAATAGAAAAACTCACATGGATGGTAATATACATACGTACAAAACAAGGTTAGTGGCTAAAGGTTACAAAAAAAAACAAGGAGTTGATTTTGATGAAACCTTTTCACTATTAGCTATACTAAAATCCATTAGGATCTTGTTAGCCATAGATATATATCATGATTATGAAATCTGGAAGATGGATGTCAAAACTACATTTCTCAATGGGAATTTATATGAGGATGTGTATATAATACAACCTGAAGATTTTGAATCCAAGAGATTTCTTAATCAAGTATGCAAGTTGCAAAGTTCCATTTATAGACTTAAGCAAGCGTCACGGAGTTGGAACATCCATTTTGATAAGACAATCAAAGAGTTTGATTTTATAAAAAATATGGATAAACCATGTGTCTATAAGCAAGTTAGTGGGATTGTAGTTGTTTTCTTGGTACTATATGTGGATGACATATTACTAATTGGAAATGACATACCTATGCTAAAATCTGTAAAGATCTGGTTATCCAAGAACTTCTTTATGAAGGATACGGGAGAAGTAGCTTATATTCTGGAAATAAAGATCTATAGAGATACTTTTCATTTAAACAATCATATTACAATTTCCTTCATTAACTCTAAGATCTTACTATATTTTTTTCCAATAAAGAGCATAAAAATACAATTCGAAGCAAAGAGATCGTTAATGTTAAAGAAAGACATAGGCAGAAGTTTGTATCTTGGTCTAGAAATCGAGTAAGTTGTCATATTAATTACAAATTATCAAAATATGAGAATATGATGAGATCTTGATATCTATTTTCAATTTTTCGTACAGATGATACGATTACATAACCGTAACGTGTAAGAAATGACAACAACATTATATAGTTTGGCATGTGGGCCTCATATATGTGGGAAGAAATACTCAGGTTGCATTGTTAATGGGGTGGGATACCACATAGAAGATCGAGATAGTTAACTTAGAAGTAAAAATAGTGGGATTGTCATTAAAGGATGTCTTAACAATGAAATCATTGACTTCTACGGTGTCATATATGAAATTATAGAGTTGCACTACATCAAAGATAAGAAGGTTGTTCTATTTTTATTCAAATGGTTTGATCTAACTGATATGAGAGTGAACGGGCATATTACTAGCATAAATGTTAGTAAGACACAGTATGATAGTGATCCTTTTGTCCTTGCAAATCAAGCCAAACAAGTTTTCTACGTCAACAATATTGTATTAGGTCGCAATTAGAAGGTTGTTCAAAAGTTTAATAAAGGAATGTTT
The DNA here is from genome assembly GCA_027575705.1 of Erythroxylum echinodendron. Lineage (NCBI taxonomy): Eukaryota > Viridiplantae > Streptophyta > Magnoliopsida > Malpighiales > Erythroxylaceae > Erythroxylum > Erythroxylum echinodendron. The sequence goes on from JANZXR010003524.1 coordinate 5,889, forward strand.
TTGATTTTTGTGAAAGGGATATTGGTGAATTGGATGAAGATTTTGATGAAATCTATCAAGATATTGGATTGGAGATTAATAACGAAGTTATTCTAGTAATTCCAGTAGAAGATACAGATATATCATCATTCCATAGTAGAGATGGTAAGCCAAACATAGTTTAACTGGACGAAGTCCAACCCCATCTTATCTTATAAACAGATGAAGACTATACTCATGATGACTTCAATGACAATGACGATACTTTGTTAGAATATATTAGTGACAAAGAATCTCCCGATAATGTACTTAATGATGATGATTTTCTTCATCTTGATCATGATGATTGAATGTAAGTTTCATTGTCTGTATTGTTTCATATGTTATTAAGATAATTGCTTTATGTTGTTGATGTTTAAGTTATGTTAATTCAGTATAGTTTTAATGTTTCACAAAATGTTAATTTTATTTTTCAATTACAATTATACGTTATGTTCTTAATTTGTTTTATACAGGTTCATTATAATGGACAAAGGAAAGACTGTGGTCACGATAGATGAAGTTTCTCCCACAGAACAACCAGCAATTCCATCAACAGATAAGGGAAGTCAGCAATAATAACCTTTACCAAAATCATTTGGCAGTTATGAGGGATCTTCATGTATGATTTTGATAACTAAACATATGTACATTTATGCTATGATTACATGTTTAGTGTGTTACATTTATGCTATGATTACATGTTTAGTGTGTTTTTATCATTATGTATTTTTTCGGGTTCCAATACTGGCCTCAGAAAATGAGGTAGAGGTAAGACAAAAGGAGTTGAGTTGTAATGGATAAATGTTACAAAGGTGCCCAGTGGATAAGATCCAAGCTACAAAGCTGGCCAGTGAGTTGGACGTCGTTATTCGGAATGAGTTACCTTGCCTTCAGCATGTTAGGTAGTTGAAGGAAGACAACTTACTGCAAAATGCTTTGGATAAAGTTTCGGTAATATTTTAATTCATTTCATTATATGTATTGCAATTTTACTTAACTATATTAATAACTTATCTAATACATGTTTTTACAGATGAAGCTCAATATTGTTGATATCGACACACCTGAGGTTTCAAGCAGTGTTAGTTCACTATTGAAACAAAGGGTGAAGGATCACTGATATCGACTTCGTAAATATTATCAGTCTTTTCCTTCCGATGAAGAGTCAAGGAGACATGTGTCGGAATGAAAGACTGAAGAAAATTAGAATAAATTGTGTGATTATTGGGCTTCAGTGAAGGTTCAAGTTTGTTATTGTCCTCAGGTGTATTTCCTTCTATTAATTATGTTTATAGATCTCGTAACAACTTCTCTTAATTTAGGAAAACTGTTCTAAAGCTAAGGCCAACAGAGCTTTAATGAAGACTCCTCATAACACCGGCACTAGATCATTTGTCATTGTCGGACAAGAAACAATAAGTGTAACATTTTCAATTTATTTTTCTATTTTTTAATACAATAAATTCTAATTGTTTATAATTTTTTAAATTCATATTATAGTGTCAAATAGAACTCCAAGGGCAAGAGTGTGATAGGATCATACTGCACAAACAAACACACTACAAGGAGGTTCAAGGCTGGACGTCTAAAAAGGAACAAAGTAATTATGTAAGTACAAATAAATTAATATTACAATTTATTTTTCTATATAATATTAACTAATAATATTTTAGTTAACTTGATTTTCTACTTGACATTGTAGGACAAGATGCAAGAGTTGTTCCAGACATCATTGGCTAACGGAAATCAACTCAATGTCGTTGACATTTGCAACAATATCCTTAGTATACGATCGGGCTATGTCAAGGGTCTTGGGTATGACCCTAAGCTTGTAGTTGCCTTTTCGTCACGACCAGCATATGTCACGTAGCTTCAAGAGGAGAACCAGACACTGAAGAGTAAATTACAATGCACAAAAGACAAGTTAAATCGTAATGTAAAAGAAGTTAACAAGCTTAAAAAATTGGTTAAACAAATGTTAAGTTCTGCATATGTTAGTGTTAGTGACTCAGATGAAAACTTTTAGTTTGTAAATGATATGTAAATATTTTTTTACATAAATTGCATTCCATTTTATATTATATCTTATTTCAATTTATTATTATTTAAAAATTATGTCACTAACATTAATTATAAAATGAATAATATTAATATTTATAACTGTCTTAAAATTGTAATAAATTCAAATAAATTCTTTTTTTACATTTATATTAATAATTAAATTTAAAATTAAAAATTTTCACTAAACAATATTAGCTACGAAAACAAATTTGTCATAAAAGTCTTAAAATTGAAAAAATTAAATTAATTCATTTTTAACAATTATAATAATTATTAATTCAAAATTATCTTTTGTCACCAAATACTATTAGCTACCAAAAAATTTTGACACAAAAGCTCATTAGCTACGTATATAGAACGTTGCTAAAAGTCTTTTGCTACAACAACATAATAGTAGTTAACAGTATTTTGCTGCTAAAACAACAATCGTCACAAAAACCTATTAGCTACCAAAACCTAATTCGTCACAAAAAGTTTTTACCTACATTTATAGATCGTCTCTAAAAATAATTCCCTATAATAAGAACTTAGTAGCTAAAACTGTTCTGCTACTAAAATTGAATCGTCACTAAAAATAGTTACCTACGTATGGCCTTTTGTCAGTAAAAATTTTTATCTACGAAAGTTAAACGTCACACATAGCTATGCACGATGTTTTACAATATCGTCGGTTATACTTATTAGCAATGAGCACTCTTTGTCGAAAAAACTATTTAGCAACGAATTTATGAAAACGTCGCGGATGTTGTTTTGCTACTAGGATTCAACGACGATTTGGGCGATGATATATTTTCATCACACATGAGTATTTGCGATGATTTGTGGATAATTAATGACGTTAAATTTTGTTGCTAATTGTCTCGTTTGTTGTAGCTAGAGAAGATTATAATCCAAATTTAATTACTTTCTTTTGATAAATTCTCTCCTTTTCTCTGTCGTTTTAACATGCTAACTAAAGAACTAATTAGTTTTAGAAAATATTTGATGAATAAAAAATTATATTTAAGAATGTGGTAAAAAATAATTTACATAATTGAAAAGTTTGAAATCACAAAAGAGAATAGGAAAAGAATATTGACAATAAGACCAAAGGAATAATGATTATTTAATCAAATATGCTAATTTATAATTTATAGAAAATCCAAATCATTGAATTTTTATTGGTAATATTATGTAATTTTTCATTTTTTCTTCTTAAGAATGTAAATTGAACTATACAATAATGAATAACTTGGGCCAAATCCAGGACTTACTACAAATATATCAGATTTATTGTTAATTTTGACCGAAAAACCAAGTTATTTTAGCGTTTTCAAACATATGGTAATTAAGAAAATAAACCTACAAACCACTAATTGCCTTTGGACAGAGAAATTGTAGATGGTAGGGTTCTAGCTAAAAGTTGTATCAAATTAATAATATGAAGGAAATAAATTGTAACAATGATGAATTTTAGTATTTTTATGTGATGAAATTCTAAGAGCCACGCAATATTTTTGAGAATTAAGATTTAATAGTACTTTTGTACTACTATAAATATTATTCTTGAAATAAATTTGATGAATTCTTTTGGTTCAATATAATCAAAGCTATACAACCAATCGGTTAGTTGTAGTTTAGTGACTAATATGATTAGACTCAAAATAGAATAGACATTAATTTCATGCTCTATATCTAACAAGAATATTGTACAATGAAATGATTGAATTATATGAAAAAATCATGCATGGAGAGGTTAGTTAAAACTACTTTGACATTTTTAAATATTTGGGTAGCATGATATGTTGCTAGACGCAAATCTTGATCTACAAATTTAAATTATTTAATTAGAGAATTAAAGATAAATTAAAGAAATTTAATTTATCTGATCCTAAGTACAATTTAGGGTTATAATTTATATCTATTGTCAATATATTTGTGAACCTAATGGGTTACAAACAAACAATGAGTTAAAGAGAGAAAGTGTTTTAATCAAGTTAGATTTGATTGTAAAGTTTGAGAAACTTTATAATTAGATATGAGATATTTAATAAATAAGGATCAATATAAGATATTAGATTTTATTTGAGCATAATTGGTATCTAATTAGAATTAGTTGTAATTATAATTAAAGTTTAATTGAAATTAGAATTTTATTTCAATTAAGTTTTTAAAATATCTAAAACATAAGGGAGCTAACACTCCTTGCCTAACCCTCTTTGCAATAGTTGTAGAGCTCTTTTAATATGTTTTGTAGATATCGTTAGAGGCTGAATACTTCTACAATTACGTTGGTTGATATGAGTCATTTTTAAAAATGATTCAAGGGATACGATAAAAAAAGGATCAAACTTTGAAATAAGATAAAAATTAAAAATCACACTTTATTCTATATGTTAATCATTTTATGGAATTTAAAATGATCTTGTCTTTTTGGAAATAAAAAATGTTTTATGATTATTTCGCTATGTATGAGATCAGATCTCGCTCCGATTTCCCAATAGCAAGCAATGGTTGTGTGGTGAAAGCAGCTAACCACTATCATCTAAAGCCTAAGCTTGTGCTCAACCCAGAGGAAATCAATGTTTGAGAAGTTAGGGCCATGGAACTTTATAAGACCATGAAGGAGTATTTGCTGGCTAACATCTACTGTATGTGTTTAAACAAGCTTCACATATTTATCTTCCACTCCATTAATATGAGCTTGAAATACCTTTTGCTTTTAATGCCTCTATTGGCAAAACTACTTGTGGTTTGTAATCACTACAATAAGGTAGCCCTTTTTCTGCATTTTTTTGGCACGATTTTAAAATCATAGCTAAAAGCAAGCTTTTGGCGACAATTTTCTTACCCTTTGACATCATTTTCTAAAATTGTGGCTAAGTGGCAAGCCTTTGACGCTGATTCAACTTGGTGACACTTTTTCAAAATCATCACAAAAGACTTATTTGTTGGCAATGGTTTAGTAGTATCATCACCAAAGGGTAAGCCTTTGGTGATGATTTTACTAATGATCGCCAAATGCTTAAATAACTCTCTTTTAATTCAAAACAAAATAACTATCTTATTTATAATTATTAATTCACTAACTTTCACTTTTTAATTTTGTTGTTGAACATCATATTGATAAAAATCAAATTTAATATTATTGACAATGATTCTAAGTCTAAAAATAAATTATCTAATAACAGTGTCAAATCATTTCAAAAATTTATAAAACTATAAACTCAAAGTTAATTAATATTACATAGATTTATACTTTTATTTTTCTCTTTTAAATTATATGATTTGACAACTTTAGATGGTATCACAAAATTTTCAAATAGTTTTAATATGAAGTTTGTAATATAATGATATACAATTCTTAAAGAAAAGAAACAATAAATAATGATATATGGTAAGTAAAATAATATAATGGTATATGGTAAGTAATACAAGATTTTAATTACAACTTTAATAATTCTTATAGACAAAACAATGAATAAAGAGAAAATGATAATTAATTTTAGGTTTATTCCATTGAAGAGAAAAATATATAATTATTTTTCTAGATTTTAAGTGACATGAGACTCCATAGATAAGGTAAAAGAATTTCCTATATCTAGAATCCCAAGAAGGCTCCTTGCACGTTCGAAGGAATTAATTGAAACAAACAAAATTCTTACCCCATCAGTTGGTTTATTGACAACCTCTTCCAATCACTTATTGGCTTTAACTAAACTAGTAGAAAAACATTGAGCGATTTTCCAAATGCTGTATGGAATAGTGAATTAGATAAGCCACACGTACTATGCGTTTCACTGAAGGAACAAACAGTATAAAACAATCACCTAAAATTCTTCACAATCCTTTAAAAAATTTAATCCTAAAAATTTAAAAAACTAAATCAAACGATATAAGGAACCTAAATTTGAATAGATATACACCCAATTAAATGACTCCATCATCTTCATGACGAATGGGCATAGTTTTTCCAATCAATGATTGTTTCAAAGATATCGATTTGTCTAATCTCGTATGGATCATCAGGACATCGCCACCACCTCCATTTTCATCTACATTCTCTTGAAGATTCAAGCAAGATTTACACAACATGTAGTATATACAATCACACATTCATCTAATAGCTTGTTAATGAAAAATGAGATACATAAAATAAAGAAAGAGAGCTAAATTTAATGGATTATAAAACCTTGGAAAAGAAGATCGCCCATTGAAGGCAAGCGGTGATTAGAATTTAGTGAACATATTTGTTATGCACCGACTTGTTCTTCAACAGAGAGGATTCTACCAGATACATCTCATCGGAGCTCTTTTTGGCATCAAAAAATAGTTGCCACGTTGACATTTTGTGATGAATTTATATTAATAGTTTTATTTTAAAAATGCAATAGAATTAAAAACAGGTTATATATATAATCAATATAGAAGCAAAGTGTACAATTAAATAAGGAAAAAAATTATATGAAGTTGTATATAATTAACAAAATATTCACAGAAGAAGCAAAGATCATCAGAACTTAACTTTTTAGCCAGTTAAAAATCCCCTACATAAGCACATTCTAAGTTTGCCACTCACCATTAAAGATTAATAAAACCCAGAGCACATATTATAAATTAATAAGTGATCTGACATCTTTAAGAGTAAAAAACTTTTTATTTAAATGTTCTTTTCAGTGGCAAACTTCTAAGATTATTATTAGACATCAGTAAGTTAGTATAATTGGTTGAAGTTGAGTTTATAACCTACTCACATAAGAAAAGAAAGTTTCTATTACACATCTAATAAGTACTTTTGTACATTGCCTATCCTAAACATAAGTCACAGCTTACATAAAAACACTACCAAATTATACAACATATGCCATACAACTTTTTTAAGTCTTCTATCATCAAATCTAATACAAAGATGCTTATTAACCAAGATAAAGTTCACTACTTATCTTTGTGGTTATGATCAATCCATGCATCAGTTTTGAATATGGATATAAATATAATGCATTATTTCTAACCAGAAGCATCAGCAAGAGAGAACATCTTAAACCTAAACTTATAACAAACAATAGAAACATTATAAATAAGAGGAAAACCTGAGGAAATGACTTTGGAGATCTTGGATAATCATTCACGCACACAAATATCCCACTTTTCTGTAAATTTTTGACATCAAATTGCCTTGATCCCCATGTCACCGTCATTATACACTTTTGTTTTCATTTATTTAATTAAGAAAGTTTGAGTAAACATTCTAGCAATGTTAATTTTGTGATCTATTAACTGAGACAACTAAATGAAAACTAAATGGAAAATAGAAAAGAATACTAATCTTAGACACGATTCCTTTCACTAGTAGCATAGCCACATAACCTCCAGCGGCATAATCATTATGACATTTTTTAACAATGATTCCCAAGAAATTTGATAAAGAAGAAAAACAACCATTTCATTGATTTTAAATTTGAAGAAGAAAACAATAAGAAATTTGAAAAAAATAGTATATGAACGTTAACTGTGGGGTTTTATATAAGATGATTATATGTTTAGGAAATGATGATATCAATACTTTCTTAGCATGCTCAATTTCATTATTTGGTTGAATTAAAACTTAGTATGTCAACTTGTACTGATTTATCATTATGTTATTTAAAACTTAAATTGCATTTATTAATTCAATAATTTACTTTTAATTGATGGTTATATGGACAACAGTTAGATGTCTCATCAAAAATAGTCCACTCTATACTTAGAAAGGAGTGAAGAGTTTCTTGCAATTTGTAAAAGATCAAATAGGTTTAGAATGTAAAATTCATTATCCATGCATAGATTATTTAAATTTTAGCATTCAAAGTCAAGAAGTGGTATATAATCACATGCTAATCCAAGTTATAAATAAAATTTATACTCCATGGATTTATCGTGGCGAACGTTGTAAAGCAAATGATGTTATAAGTGTTGATAAAGATAATGAGGGTGGTAACAATAATGATGTAGGGTTATTGCCTAATCTAATTAGTAGTAGTACAGAAGATAAATTTTAGAAGTTATTGAAAGTTGCTCAAGAAGAATTACATCCAGGGTGCTTGAAATTCTCACTAATATCTTTTATTGTCAAGTTGTTGCATTTGAAGGTATATAGTAAATAAAGTAACAAATATTTTGACATGTTGATTGACTTGCTCAATTATGATTACCTATTGGACATAAATTGCCTAAATCTTACTGTGAAGCAAAGAAATTGTTAAGGGACCTTGGATTAGGATATATATCAATACATGCTTGTAAGTATGATTGTGCTATATTTTGGAAGGGTAGTAAAGATCTGAAAGAATGTCTCATTTATGGTACATTAAGGTGGAAAGTGGATGATGGGAAAGGAAAAAGATACCACATAAAATCTTAAGATACTTCCCTATTAAACCATAACTGCAAAGGCTTTTTATATCAACAAATACAACCATAGATATGACATGGAATAAATAGAAATGCATTGATGATAACATTATGCATCATCTAGCAAATTCAAAGGCATGAAAAGACTTTGATGAAACTTTTCCATAGTTTGCAGAGGATTGTCATAATGTTGAACTTGGTTTAACCTATGATGGATTTAATTCATTTGGTAATATGAGTATTTCTTACAACATGTGGCTGGTAATTCTTGTGCCATACAATTTACCTCTATAGAAGTGTATGAGAAGCCTTTTTTGTTATTGTTTTACTTATTCTAGGACCTATTGCTCCTGGTAAGGATATCGATGTATACATACAACCACTAATTGGTGGCTATATCCATCTTTGGGAGGTTAGAATAGAAATTTATAATGTTGTTGAAGGTGAAAAATTTATAATGCATATGACTATTTTGTGGACTATAAATGATTTTCCAGCTTATGATAATTTATCTGGATGGAGTACTAAAGAGTATATGACCTATCCTGTGTGTAACCATCAAACTCATTGAATAAGGCTGCAAAGTAAAATATATTATATAGGACATCGTTGTTACTTAGAACTTGGGCATAGATGGCAAAGAAGTAAATTGTTTAAGGGCAAAGTAGAACATAGTGAAGCTCCTTTGCACTTGTCTGGTGATGACGTGGTTAAGCAACTATCACATTTGGGTGAGTTTACACCAGCCTAACACACAAGTAATAAGAAGCGAAAAGAAAGTTTTGTTGATCTTAATTGGAATAAAAAAGAAAAATTTTCAATTTTCCATAGTGGAAGGAACTACTATTGAGGCATAATCTTGATGTGACGAATATTGAAAAAAACATTTTGAGAATATTTTAGGTACATTTAATGTTACGGTACATTTGGTAATTCCCTTACTGTACATGGCAAAATTTTGTACAATGATTCAATTTCGATGGATGTTCCCCATTGAAAGGTAATTTATATTAACTTCTTTTTTTGTAGGTTATTAGTTAGTAAATTTTTTTAATGTTTTATATTTTGTTTAGGTTTTTATTCTCTCTTAAACACTATGTGCGTAATAGAGTTTGACCTGAAGACTCTATTGTAAAGTCTTATATATCGAATGAATGCTATGTTGTTCTATTTACTTAAATAGTGTCGAAATGAGATTTAATAGAGAAGAACGTAACTTTGATTTTGATTAAGAAGGTGGTTTGTTAGTTTTCTCCGAAAAAGTAAGGCCACTTAGAACAAGAAAATATATGGAGTTAACTAAAGACGAACTCAAAATTGGCCATTGATATATTTTGAGCAATTATGAGGAAGTCAATTCATATATGGAGGATGTTTATTACTTGTCATTCATTATTTCCTATTTAAATATAACATTCAACCTGTCTTTTCTAACATCTATTTACTTTTTTTAATAAAGAGCACAAAGATGATATTAGAAGTAAAGGGATGGTCAATGGTGAAGGAAGACATAAGATTAGCTTCCCATCATAGTTTAGGACTTGAGTAAGTTATTCATGGAATAGTATGAACTTATGGTAATTTATAGGTAAGATTAACTTCTAATTATATTTTTTCTACAAATGATATGGTTACACAACCATAAATTGGCAGAGGTGACAACAGTATTATATGCTTTGGCATGTGGGCATCATATTTGTGGGAAAAAAGATACAGGTTGAATTGTTAATAGAGTTAGATTTCATATAAAAGATTTTGAAAGTCAAATTAGAAGCCAAAATTATGGGGTTGTAGTTAAAGGACAATATAACGATGATTTTGTTGACTTCTATACTGTCATCTAAAAAATAACAGAGTTACGTTACATCAAGGTTAAAAAGATTGTTTTATTTAAGTGCAAATAGTTTACTCTTGGTTATAAAAGGATGAAGATAAAAGTAAATGGCAATATTACTAGCATCAATGTTAGTAACATATGGTATGATAATGACTCTTTTGTGCATTCAAGTCAAGTGAAGCAAGTATTCTACTTTAACAACATCATATTAGGCAACAATTGGAAAGTTGTTCAAAAGTTCCAACCTTAAAATCTTTTTTATTTTTATGAAAGGTAAAAAGGTCCAATAGGTGAAGATGGTAATAGAGTATATCAAGAGATTGAATCAGTGCTGAAAAATGGAGCCCTATAAAAAGAAGATGCAGATATATCATTATTCATAGGAGAGATGTTGATACAAATATACTAGAAGCAAAAGAAGTACAAGACAATCTTCTCGTACGAAGAGATGAAGACTATATTAAGGATGAATTATACGACAACGATGATACTTTCGCCAAATATAATAGCTATGAAGAGTCGAATCATAATGAAATGAATGATGATGATTTTCAAGATCTTAATCATGATGATTAAAGTTAATAAAAGTGTCTCTATATTATTTCAAACGTAATATTGGTGATATTTATGTTAATTCGTATTGTTAGTGGTTGACTTATGTTAATGTGATTTGTGGATGGTTAACTTATGTTAATGTGGTTTGTTGATGGTTGATTTGTAACACCCCCTCACCGTCGGGTATGCACCGGGACGCCCGTAGGTCATTCCGATACATATCCTATAATAAGGGAGCGCTACGTGCAATAACTACAATACTCCACATGGAATCATATGAATTTGAATAATTAAAGCAGTAATTTTAATTCACAAGATTTTTAAAACCAAACTCTTCCTCTTTTCATTGATCAAAAACAACAGTTCATACATCATCAAACTG